>VURO01035383.1:15581-25957 GCA_015108175.1 Pelvicachromis taeniatus | reverse complement strand
TGAACACTCAGTGACTGGACTGACACACACACACACACACACACACACACACACACACACACACACACACACACACACACACACACACACACACACACACACACACACACACACACACCACACACAACACACAAACACACACACACACACACACACACACACACACGTCACTCAATAACAAATTTAGACTCTCATCCAGCAGCACGTAAGCACACATAAATGCTGTAACAATAAACACAGGCTTCATCCTAAAAATCCAGCTGAACCGCCCAGATTCACAAACAAAAAAACAAAACAAAACACAACGGGCAGCTGGGGGAGCAGAGGTTGCTACTGCTGAACGCTGCATGTATAATCCAGCCTCCTCGACTGAGTCTAACAGTTGCTTTCTACATCCGAAGCCGATATGGAACATCAAAGAGCGCCGTAACCATTACCAGGCAATTTTCACTCACAATGGCAATAATAGTGTCCGTGATACTACAATCCATTTTAGTGTGGATGGCACTATAACAGTGAATCACAGCGTTATGAATTACACATTAGGCTGAAACAAAGGGTCTACAAATGGACCCCATTAGCATGGAGGAGGACTGGTGTAAATTAGTGTGTTCGTGTGTGTGTGTCATTCCTGTGTGGCATTTTAAGAACAAGTCATGCAATGCTGACATAAACAAACACGAATCAACACAAACACATTCACACACGCACGCACGCGCACCTCTGCCAGTCTGTTCTGTTGATACTCACATAGTTGTCTCGAGCGGACCAGCCTGGGTAGAGCTGCATGTGGAGCTGCCGTTCCTTGCGGGCTAACTCGTAATACTTAGCTTGCTCTTCTCGAGATAAAGCATGCCACTGTTTCAGTACAAAAGAGATTAAGGGGGAGGAAAAAAAATAGCATACAGTCAATTACTGGCATGCACTTGCATGTTCTCTGCGTAGAGGCGTGCGCTGGTGTTTTGGTATAGAAGGGGAAAAAAAAAAAAAAAAAGAGGGGGGGGGGGGGGGGGTGGAGACAAGAAGGGGAAAAAAAACTTTGATTTCATATCAAAACACTGCTTCCAATTTAGCAGTGCTTTTTATTCAAACTATGTCAGCAAGCAATTACCCTACGCAGGCCACAAACTAGGCTTTGCTGTGGCTGGCTGCCTCAACCGCCAGGCCTATTCGTTAAGGCTTTTAACATGGCTCTGTGGTTCCACTCTTTTCCCAATCCTCAAAAGGAACAAATTTTGTCATTTCCAACCGTGCCATTATCCAGGCATATTTTATTAAAGCCAATCTGATTAAATGTCAGTTAGACAGGCAGCCTCTGTCTGTGCTGTTGAAAGACAGAGAGAGGTGGGTGTGGGGGTTTAGGGGGAAAGGGGAAGTAATTGGCTTGGGCAATCATCAGGACAATAATCACAACCAGTTTATAAAGACCGTTAATACAGAGGAGAAATCTTTGCACTGTTTCAGCTAACCGAGAAGCCTCCTCGGAGAACATGACATAAACTATGATCTCACCGCGATTCGACTCAATCAGCAAAGATAAACTAGAAAAAGAAAAGAAAAAAAAAAAGACAAGAAAGCCCGAGATCGGCGTATCGGGATACTGCGCGACCCACCCTTCGTCCCAGGATCTGATTGATGGCGGCACTCTCCTTCAGCGTGCACTCGGCAACCACGTTCGCACGCATCTCTTTCATGTAGAGCATGAAGGCGTTTAGCGGCTTTTTGATGTGCGGTCTTTTGGGCTCCTGCTCCTTTCTCTGTTCGTGCTGGGGCTTCCTGTAGAGAAACGGGATACGACAACAATGTGGAAGGAGGTGAGAAAGAGAGAACGCTAAAAAAGTTAGAAAATAAGCAAAATAAAAGTGCAAAGGAGAAGGAAATTATGGTGCCGCTGTGGCGACAAAAGCAGCAAGGGTCTGGCTGCTCTTAACCAATGGCGAGGCAGCGTGAGAGGGGCTGCCACGCCATGGGCCCCGGCCTCTTTAATCATGTGCAGTTGTACAGTTGTAGCCCTTCATGCGGAGAGATTACTTCACCAGTAATGGCAACCAAACCTTGTCCACAGCACACTGGTGAATGCTTCAAACCAAATGCTCTCGCGCTAAAAGAAAACACTGCTCGACTTACTTTCTAACAACCTTTTTGATACCAGTACAGTCTTGGTAGGAGGATGTCCATGAATAATGGAAATATCAGTGATAACCACTTCAGGGCTCTCACAGCACTTCCCACTGCACACGCTGGGGATGGGAATTCTGAGCACTAATCTAGGACCTGTATCTGTTGCCGGCTAAGAGTGTTGTGATCCCAGAGGCCAAATGAAGCATAGGCCTGTTATCAGCAGAGCGTGGGCCCTCTCCATTTATCTGCTGACATCAAGAGAATGAGAACGAGGCGCTGGGAGAGGGTTTGCTGAGCATCGCCCTCCTGTAGCGCGTGGAGGAGAGCACAAATACCTGGAAGTTTGTTGTGTCAAAAAATGCTGATAGAGGAGTGACAGCATGAGATTCAAAAGGTTTATGAGCAAGGCATTTTTTTTGCGTTTGCAGAACTCACATGTGCATGATGTCACCGTCATGAGGCGGCTCCTGTTTGACCTGTGGGTTGACAATGGCTGGGTGAGGGATTCCTGTGGCGTGAGGACCTGGGGGACCTGGCACCATGTGGTGTGGGAACCTGCAATAACAGGAGATTGTGATTAATAAAGACTAAGAAGAGGAGCAGGGGAGTGGAAAGCATCTTCCAAATATCATTAAAGTGAGAAAAAAGAAGGTTGGGAACCGTTTTGTATGACTTCAGAAATTGTCACACACGCCCATATTATGGCATGACTACAGCCAATGACTGGTTGCGCCTCAAGAACAAGCATTTCAGAATTTTTGATTAGATCTCACTTTTTAACGTTTTATAATACTGTTAGATTTTAACAACATGGTTCACAATCGCAAATACACTGCTCCCTCAGTCCAACAGACGTGTTGCTAGGTATAGACTCTCCATTAAAAAACAAAAAAATCAGTGGGTGTAGAAAAACAAGAGTTTGTTTTTAAATAAAACAGTCGCCTGTCCTTAGACTAACTTCTAAAATCAAAAGTGGGTTAGTCAGATTTAAGAGGCCATGAGGAGAAAAGGTGGAGGAGACCTCTGGTCATGTGTGATCAAGTGTCCTGATCCTGGACTTTACATATGTCTTCATTCAGTGTTTGCCCTAAAGCCAGCAAAGAAAGAGATAGTGGGGAAATTGAGAGAGATATGTTTTGGGGATAGAAAAAAAAAAGCACAGGAAGTAACAAGGATACAGTGGAACAGCTAAAGAAAAGCACTTGAAGTAAGTCTAAAAGAGAAAGAAAGAAAGAGAAGCACTCCCAGAAAGCTTTGATGAGAGTTAAGCAGCCATATGGCTATGCAGGGGCACGAATGCGGTGATGTGTTTGACATGTGCTGGGCACACAGTCGAGCGGTGTGGCTGTGGCCGCAGCAGCTCAGCACAAACCACTGGAGGCGGACCTCCCAGTGGAAGCAGCGGTTTCAGGCCAGTACATCTCTATTCAGTACACAAAGCTGGTAACAGTGTCACTGTCCATAAGATGTAAAAACACAGCATAGTTTCTGGTCCCTGTTTGCATGAATCAGTCTTGCAGGCTTTTGCTTTAATCTGCCTGTGACTCACCATCCCAGCTGTGATGTGAGCTGTCCCACTCCTCCGGGAGACAAGGAGTAGAAGTTGGGCATGTCTGGTCCGGGGTGATGCCTTGGCATTCCTGGACAAACAACAGCAAAAAAAGCGACACACAACTATTAGATAGGCAGAATGCAGATAAGAGGGAAACAGCACCAGCAACACAACAGGTTAGCATATATATATATATATATATATATATATGCTAACACAAGAAGTGTGTATATATACACACACTTCTTGAATAATGGCTAAAATATGTGCATAAGAGAGAATTTTTTCCAGTAACCTGAAGTTAGTGTTGAATGCTTTTTCACATCAGGTTTGCATATTCTTCAGCCACACATTCTGGTTAAAGTTATGAAAAGCCAGTTTCAGAACAGGGCGCACACCGGGGCATGAACAAGGCTTCTTGACCTCACATTATCAACCCTTGAAAGGGGGGATAATATTTTCCCCGCATAAGCTCAACTTCTTCCACTGTGTTTCAGCATCTTTAAGCTGGATAATTGAGGCTTCATCTTTATGACAGAGGCTGCGGCTCTCCCTGTAGACACAGGATTGACACAGACTAGCTGTCTGTTGATCTCCAGGACTAAGCTCCTCTATCTCCAGCTCGCCTGCTCTAGCTGGGCTTCAAGGTCAAGGGGTATCTTTCTGTGAGACGACTTAGTGAGAAATGGGCTGCTAGGCGACGAACGTTTAACATCTGTAAGGTTTCACGCTTTCTTGTCTTAGCACACATTTGTCGCCCCCCCCTTATTCCAAAGTAGTGCAAGTAACAATAAGACTTAAAAGTCTGAAGACATCAGCAAATACTGCTTATACACAGGCAAGTGGAATGTGCCTACATGTGTGCTCACACACACACAAAGAAAAAAGGGCAAATGCCTCCAGATTAACACCATCTTCTAATCCCTGCTGAAGCCAGTCTTTTCTCCCTGCCTCTATCTTTTCTCTTCCTCCTTCTCTCTCTCTCCAGGCTGGGGTCTGAAGGGGGCCTCCCTCCTCAGAGAGGCTGGCCGAGTGGGAGGCTTATATCTCCAAAACCAGTGTTGCAACGCTGGATTCATAGCAAGGATAGCGCTACTCCCCTGCCTACTAATCCACCACCTAACACTCCTTTAGGGCTCTCCTGAGGGCAGAAGAGGAGCAGGCGATGGCTGAAGCAGCAGGGGAAGAAGAGAGAGCCCCGGCGTGTTAACCTTGTCACTCACACCCCTAAGGTGCCTAATTACTCACTCCCCCCTTTTTAGTTCCCGTTGACATCCTGACAAAGCTTCACGTTCATGTTTCCACTCTGAACAAGTGACACAGACGTGACTGTCACCATAAAAAACAAACCACACCAAAAAAAGAGGATTAAAAAAAAGCATATTCACTAATCAAATTCATACTATATGTCTTATATGTCCACACACACACGCGCGCACACACATGTGCGCACACACACACATGGCAGCTACCCTCCTCTTCCCCTCCGCTCGACCTTCCATCCCTCGTTGCAGGCCCTGTGCATATTAGAGCTCATAATGAGAAAATCCATGATTGTTTTTCATAATTAACGAGCAGATCAAAGTCTGAGCCCACTAAGGAGTGCAGAGCGGCAATTGGTCGATATGTGAGAGAGAGAGAGCACGAGAGAGAGAGACAGAGAAAGGGGGAAAAAAAAGAATGAGAGATTTCGTTTTAAGCATTTTGGCTTAGCTCTTCTGATATCCACACACATGAATATGCCTAGGGAAATCATTTGCTGCTAATTCTGCAACCGGATCGCTTGGACATGGATTTCTGTTGGGCTGCGGGTGCAAAAAGATCAAATAGTAAGGAAAAAAAGAAGAAGAAGAAAAAGAAGAAGAAGAAGGACCTCCAGGGCTCCTTTCAGCTCTTGATTGTCAGAGACCCAACGTGAACAGTGAAACGGGTGTGAAGCGTTTTTTCTCAGACTGTACAACGTGACAACACAACTGTTAAATCTTCTGCGCCTTCATTATTTCATTCTGCTACCTGTTTATCCTCTCCTGCCTCGACAAAACGTGTCAGACGTGTGATTTTTCTGACATATGTGGAGCACCGTTTCTTTACATGTCCCCACTCCCTTCATCTCTGCTACTCTGTGTACTCCTGTGCTCATTTCCACATTGTTATTTATAGCTGGTCTCTCAGAACCTCCGAGTCTCAACATTATCATCGTCATCGTCATCATCATCATCGCCCACATCTTGTCTGATCCCTCCTCCTCCTCCTTTTTTTTTTTTTCAACTGCCAGCCGCAGGAGAAGAAAGCAGGGAAAAGAGACAAGGTGCGGGACAAAATTGCGGATAGGCTGCGTCTTTTTTGTTTCCTTTTGTTTTTTTTTTCTCCTTGCATTAGCGAGAAGCTGCCAAAGTCTCCAGCTGTGCAGGGCTGAGGAGCTCGCCCCCAAACAGCTCAGGAGCTCCTCCGCAGCTGTCAGAGCTGCAGCTTGATGTTATAACTGAGAGGCAAAGAGCGCAGAGGGAGAGGGCAGCAGAGCTCAGCGTGCCATCCCACAGGCTGCTTCAAATGAGCTCACACTGAGATGATAGGAAGGATGACTTTACTGCGACACCCTCACCCCACCCTGCCCCCTCTCTCCTGATTCCTGTCTATCCAGACATTTATGCAAAAAGAACTAAAT
Organism: Pelvicachromis taeniatus; assembly: GCA_015108175.1. Taxonomy (NCBI): domain Eukaryota; kingdom Metazoa; phylum Chordata; class Actinopteri; order Cichliformes; family Cichlidae; genus Pelvicachromis; species Pelvicachromis taeniatus. The sequence continues at coordinate 19,619 of VURO01035383.1, read as the reverse complement.
GCAGGCAGGGTTCACTGATGCCCTCCATTCCAAGCTGCCATGTGATCATCTGGAAGCTAATACGGTGCAAAAATAAATTTCAAAGTCACATTTTATTGCATTAAGAAGTACAGGCGATCTATAATGTGTCTGTGACCTCATTAGGAGCACTGGTGACTTTCGTCATCGTGTCCTTCTACAGTAAAGTTTTCACTCTTTCAGTCATATATACATATACATATATATGAGATCCCTTTTAGTCCACGCAGTGTGATAAAAGGATTTCAAATGTGGGATAACAACAACAGATACTGCTGTGGAATTTCTTTGGTGACTTACCTTGCTTGTTGTTGGCATCCTGGGGGTGATGGCCAGAATGGGACACTGGAGCAAAGTGTTCGTCACTGTACGTGATCAGGGGAGTGAGCGGGTGGACTGCATGAGACGGCTGCACCACGGGGACTTTGTTGGACTGTGGAGAAAAATGCAAGATTTATTTTTTTTAAAAAGAAGAAGAAAATAAAAGATGCCTTTTATTGCGTTATTCCATCTGAAAAAGGGGCCCTGTTCCCTCACACATGAATCATATAGTACAGGTGGTCTGCTCTGCAGCAGCACAGTGCCTTCTAGATTTTAATTGGATGGTGAAGAAATTACTAAAAATATATATATGTATATTATTTAAAAATATTTCTTGAATTTCAGCTCTGTTTACTAGGCTGGGCAGAGCAGCTCAAAACTTTGTTTAGCCTAGGTCAGCAGGTTTGAAAAACCACACATCCCCCGAAGGAGAAAAAAAAAAAACAAGTCAAAAGAGGTGCGCGAGCATGTCTGAGACAGAAAAGGGGAGAAAGATGCAAACAGAGGTGGAGCGAATAGAAGCGAGCAAGCGATAGAGCAAAGGGAGGGGAGAGAAAAGAGAGACTTGCAGGGTAGAGTCAGAGCAGAGGTCTTAGGCGGGAGATCAAAGGCAGTCATTAGCTGGTGAATAAGGGGAGTTCATTACAGACCAAGAGCCAGGGGAAGAAGAGATGAGGGATGGAGGAGGAGGAGAAAGGTGGGTGGGGTGGGGGTTCTGGCTATGGGGAGAGAGCGTGAGTGAGACAGATGTCTGCAGCGGTACTTAATGCAGGGGTAATCACGTCAACAGTGGCCTGGCCACAGACCCCTCATCCCAGGCTGACTCAGAGAGACGGAGAACGAGAGAAACAGTGAGCGAGCTTCCTTTGGAAAACTAAAATAGATCGAACCAGGCCCGAAAACCCCCCAACCCCCAGCCAACAGTGCTTACATGCTTCAGCTGCACTGAACACATGGTAATGCTTAGCCATGCTAAATCTACTATTTACAATCTGAGCCCAGAGCTGAGCTGAAGTCAAAATATCACCTCCACAGGATATATGGCTAATCGGGAGAGACGGCGGTGCACCGATGGGGGACGCCACTTACACCAGGCAGCTCCCAACAAGCTCTGAGCTCTCCTGAGTTTTTAGGAAACTCTAATCAATTTTGTTCCCAGAATCAATCACATGATTCGTAGCGCTGTTAAAGATACCCATCTAAATTTAGGATAAGAATCAAATTATGACGGGATGATAATAATAAATGGACTGTTCTTTGTTAGCCCCCGCTTTGTTGTCTAGTGACATGTGTGCCAAGGTGACATTCCTGCAGTGCTAAGTGGTGACTGGTGCCCCGCCTCGCCCACTTACACACACATACACAGAAAAACCCCTCGGACACAGGGGTGGCTGGAATGTCTGAATTTTTCTGAACCTCTCGCAGACTGGCACCAGCTTCAAGTTAAGAACCCCCTCCGTCCTCCCCCCATCTCACCACCTTCTGGGAATGTCCTCAAAGAGCAGTAAGTGCGGTGTGTGCGTGCGCGCGTGTCCAGCTGCATGAACCATCATTCTCATCAGAGTCCCAAATCATGCCGGGAATCTCATCTCCTCAGGCCAATTCAGTTCCCGGTTTGAAGACGGGGCTGTTACGCCACCAGAAAGCACAGGTTGCACTGCACATGTGGTAAAGTCTGTTCTCGCACAAGAGAAGCCCTGCCTAAAAACTAAGCCAAGGATGTAGAGGTATAGTTTTCTCACACCAGCCCAGGTGTGTTGCATTCTTTGACCCTGGTCAACAAAGAGCCAATGGTTAGTGTCCAGCCTCATCCTTAAGAAGGTTAGGCTTATTAGCAGGGCTGCTAAGCCTAAAAAGAGGGGACTAACAAGGCCTACAGTGGCTGGGACATGCCTCCACCAGGGGCTAAATGACAGCATTCTCACACATATTATTTTACGCCTCTCCACTCCCATTTGTTACACTGTGGGAATGAGATAAGAACCTGGAAGGCTAAAACCTGCTATGCTCACCAACTTTGAAGGAAAAGCCAGCTGGAAACAAAAAAAAGTTCTCTCATGTTTGTTCGTTACACATAGAACATAAAATAGAAAAACATTAACTTTTTTTTTAAAAGCGGGGCGACTAACTCCTTAGCACCTAAGAAAGCTTGAGTTTTACTGCCACAGAGGAGAAGCCCCCTTTTGTGCTCTTCCCAGTTACAGCTGTCAAATCCCATTTTTCTCAACTTCTTAATAAACTGTCTCCATTGTGGGGGGGGGGGGTTAGGCAGGGAAAAACCTGCAGGCCTATGTGACCAATAGCAAATTTATGCCCATTTAGGGTGCACACTTTACGCAAATTGCATGACCTAACAGTAGTTTGCTTTCGAAAAGGAAAGGAAATAAATTGTCCTTCAGGCTTCCAACAGCTTCATTATACTCTAGATATACATGAAATTTGATTGTGCGAACCGTATCAGGGTCAAGCCAAATCCTGGTTTAGATGGTTTTTTGTTTGATTACATGCAAAGAGGCATCGATGGGGCATCATTTTACCGCCATTAAAAAATAAATAAATAACACATTAAAAACGGACACTCTTATCAATTTCCTAAACAAAGTAGCCGGAGACACCCAATTCCTGACAACATCCATGAGGGTCAGGCCGTGTCCTAATCTGATTCATTCTCATACCCTTCATGAAGCCCTACTGGCTGCAGCAGTAGCGGCACTGTTGCAATGGAGCGCATCCATATTGGAGGTCCCTTTTATTGTACAGGAGAAATAATAGGCTTAAGATCTTTCTATTCATATTTTTCAGGCAGAGTGAAAGAAGAGAGGCGGCGAGGATTGAAAAGAAAAACGTTCCATTTGGAATTTCATATCCAGGCTTGGCCGGCCCTTTTTTTTCTTTTTTCTTTTTTTTAAAAAACCCTTCAGATGTGGTTTTAAGAGAAATTCATTGTGCGGAACTGAAGCTGGCAGGAAGCCCTCCATGGAGGAGACACTCCAGTGTGTTTCAGCACGGGGAGCCAGTGACTTGGCGTGCCGTCTAAAATTGGGGGTGGGGAAGAAAAATGGGACGTTTCACTTTTGTTTTGTTTTTTGTTGGGTGTTTTTTGTCCCCCACCCTCCCGCCTCAATTTTTCTGACGACACATCGACGTCTGTGATCTTGTATTCTGTCATATTCCACCAACATCGTGTCACGGTCGGTAAAACATGAATGCTCGCGTTTATACGTGTGTCTATGTGGTGTACGGAACTACCATCCCTGCAATATTGGCTTTTTAAAGCATCTCTCTCCCCTCACAGCACAGCTTTTGTACTCCACTCAATTATACCACTTCTGCAGAGTGGAGTGGAAAAAAGGGAAAGCGGGAATTTTATAATAATCACTTCCCACTTCTGTAATTTATATGCAATGAGGACTCTCTGCGCCTGCAGCTACAATCAAGTGTGTAGAAACCGTGTGAGGTGTTTCACAAAACAGCTGGGGAGATGTCAGCTCAAACGGCGGCTATGGATTCTCATGCTGCTAAGTCTATTCGCTGAGAAGCCCTCCTCACCACAAAACCCAACCTCACCTCGCAGGATTTTCTGCACTCTGGAGGGAAAGGGTTTGCAGGCGAGGGCTGATGTTAATGAAACAAAGAGAGATGATGAAACATGGGACTGTCCTATAATTATAAGCCCCATCAACAAACATTTGCAGGAAA
>VURO01035374.1:0-11042 GCA_015108175.1 Pelvicachromis taeniatus | reverse complement strand
TAATATTCCATCTGGTCTGTGATGATATTTTGTGGTTTCCCTCAGGTGAGAATTTGTTGAACTTGAGCAGTTTGCATCCAAAAGTTTATTTTCTCTTTGGCATGAAAGTTCATCTGTTCTTTTCCCAGAAAAACGCGGGTCTGTATTTTTTAAAGATATGGAGGATTGCCGAATCTGGACCTGATACCTTCCTCCTGCAAAATATTCCTTAGCCTGGCTTGCAGATAGTGGAATGTGATTCCTGTGGTTTGCTTTCTAAATAACCCCAGTAAACCTATATTAGTTCGAATAAACGCCGCCTCACCAAATTCTGCTGCTTCATTGGTTAATTTTGGAATATAACATTTGTTTCTAGAGACTTCTGCATCTCATTGATACTTGTGCATCTTTCATTCCCTGTTTGAGTTTAAGGATTAGAAAGGGCGTTTATTCTTCTGTCTGCAAGTCAGGTAAGAAATATTCTAGCACAAAACAAGTTTCAAGAACTAAAACACGCAAATGGTAGCAGTCCATCCTGAAAATATGTTTCGTTAATCACAAGAAAATAATATATGTTTTGAAGAAATTTCCACAGACGAAGGATCAAAACTTCCTGCAGGTTTCTAATAAAAAGAATCAAGTCTTGCGTTTATTCGAACAAATATGGTGAGTGAATTTTTTTATGGCATTGTGAGTCCTTGCATGCATTTAATATTTCCATTAATGATTCATTCAAATCCTTTTTTTTTCAGTTTTTGCCCCTGGAAGCTGTGTTGGTCTGACGGTTGTCCATTTCTGTTTGCAGAACTGTTCTGTCCTCAAAGAAAAGAAGAAACTGTGCATTGCAGGACAGAGCTCGCTGCCACGTGGCAGCTTAGAGGAGCCTTCTCCGACACTGAGGATTTCATAGATCACGGCCTGGTGTCAGCCAATCGGTGCTCCAGCAGGACTTCATCCATCAGCTCATGGACAGAAAACATTAAACCATCTTTCACAAAGAAACTCAAGTTTCAGTCAGTCTTAGAAGGCGAGGCAGTGGAGTTCAAATGTAAACTGATGGCCTGCCCTCCTCCTACTATCCTCTGGTTTCATAATAACCGATCTATACCTAAAGAGCACAGGCGTAGGATCTGTACTGACAGCAGAATGCATATTCACACTACCAGTCTGGCTATTCATGGTGTCAAAGAAAAGGACTCGGGCAGTTATAAGGTAATGGCAATAAACATCGAGGGTTCTGCAGAATCCACAGCATCACTTCTGGTGTCACTGAGGGAAGAGCAGTCTGCGAACTATCTTGGCTTTGTTAGGCGCACCGCCAAAGCCCATGAGAGCGTCGATACCATGGCAGAGCAGAGGAAAGAGAGGAAGTTTAGGGTGGACCTCAGATATGTTGGCTCTCCTTTTGACAAGATGTCCAAGGTCCATCAGGGTAGATCTCGATCTAAGAGTGCTCTTGTGCGTACTGTGTACTTCATGCCTGGTTCCCATTCAGAAGACAAGGAACCAGAAAAGGAATCGAAGCGGTTAGAAACTGCGTCTGAGCGCGCCCTGTCCCCCACCCCGATGTTTGACCGATCCGAGCGCTTCAACGACAGATTCAGTGATATCTACTGCGACCGCCGCACTGGCGCCAGGTTCAGTGATAAGTTTAGTGACAGGTGCAGTGACAGATACAGCGAGAGGTTCAGTGACACCGAGAGTCTCCACAATGAGGTAAGAACAAAACTGACCACCCTCCAAAAAGCTGTCAAACAGAAAAAGAGGCTTTCTATTTCCACTATGTCTTCCTCTGAGTTTGAGTTAGAATCGGTCGCCAGTGAGTCAAGCTATGCAGATTATGTTGAGAGACTTAGGGTCAAGCCTGCTTCTCTGCCCGATATTCAGCACTTCAATCGACCCTTTGATTTGGGTGAGGCTTATAGGGAGTTTCAAGGTAAAACCTCTAGCAGGGATCCCGCTGAGCCTTGTGTTAGACATTCATTCGAGCCTCAGACCAGAACCAGGGCCATCCAGTTGATGAGAGGTGAGCTGGTCGGTACAAGTGTGTCCGAAACCGAAAAGACATCAAGTGACAAACATTCAGACAAACTAGAGGATGAGAACGTTCAGAGGTTTGTTGAAATGCAAGCAGATGTGGTTCACAGTGTGGTTGATGACCATAAGGTGCAGGCTACAAATGTTGAAACTACAATGTACACTGAAAGTGGGGAACCTGTTAAAAGTGTGCCTTCTCAAGAAGCAATATCACTGATACAGTCGACCAGGCCAAAGTCAGGCGCACCTACCAGAGAGAAGCTTCTCAGAGAAGACGCGGCAGCAGCAGAAATAGCTGAGCCGTGTAAAGAAGCATTTGCTGGGGAGTGTTTGAGGGCTCATTACGAGAAGAGCCTGGAAGCTGAACGAATAGTTTGTCAGGAGAAGCTCCTCGCCCTGAGGATTAGGAAATGGCAGCAAGGGAGTAGGATGTCAGAAGAGGAGACATTTGACCCTGAAACTGATCTGCCCATTCTCTCTAAGTGCACAGAGCCCACAGGGCACGTTCACAACCAGCAGGAGAAAGGAGCAACTGTGGAAGTTCATGAAGGAATGGCTCAATCAACACCCACATCTACAGTGAAGGTGGAAAGGACTGCCCCTGTGGTTACAAAAGCTCCCAGGCTAGAAGAAAGAGGAGACACCGCACCACTGACGCTGACACAAAGGTCCCCAAGAGCAAAGCCAAGGCCAGAAGACAGATTTAGACTTTCAGAGAGATTTATTAGTGAAAAAGTAACAGCAGACAGCAAAGGGGGGGAACAGGCTGAGCCATGTGAGGAGTTTGCAGGCAAGTTTTTAAGAGCTCCGTATGAGAAGAACCTGGAGACTGGAGGAAATGAGCAACGCCTTCCCTTAGGGATCAGGCAGGACGGCGTGGCAATATCAGAGGACACATTTGACCCTGAAAGTGATCTGCCTATTCCAGCAGACACACAATACAGGGAGGAGCACATTCACGCCCTGCAAGAAGTAATGGAGGAAAAGATAACCACAGGCCAAGCTCCTGTGCCAATGACTGTGTCACCTAAAGTCAAAGGTAGGGCAGAGCAGCCGGAAGCATCTGCCCACTTGGTCAAAGCACAAACGAAAACAAGACTAGAAGAACCGGAACACGAGAAACAAAGATCGCCAAGATTAAATGCTAAAGCAGCAGAAGCTGGATTTGAGTCTCGATCTGAAACACAAGCTAGAGCAGAGAAGATGCTGTTTGAGAAGACGGGAGCAGAGAAGGAGCTCCAGCTGTCGAGGGAAAACATCTCAGACCTGAAGAGTGAGAGTGAGAAGTTCCTTAGTGAAGAGGAGGCTTTGACTTGGCGAATAAGAAAGTGGCAACAAGATGTTTTGATGGAACAAGAGCAGACTGCAAAACTACAAGGTTATTCACGTTTCCAGGCGGAGACGACCAGTGAGGTTGGCACGAACCTCACAGAGGCCTCTGCTGTGGAGCCGGCCAACGCAGTCAAAGAGAAATGTGTTTCTGGTGAGTCTGCTGGTTTCCACGACCAGGAGGGTGAAGCTCTGCAGTGGCCTCTGGCTGGTGAACCGCCAACAGAGGGCCGTGTGACCAGGCTGCAGACGGACAGTGACTACTTTGTGAGCGAGGAGGAGGCGCTGGCTCAGCGCATACGGAAATGGCAACAGGATGCTGTGGAACAAGAGGATACAGCTGAGCTCGAGTCTGAGTGGCCCCAGCTGCCCCTGACTTATTGTGAGCCCCATCATAGTGGCATTTCTCATGAAGCCCACCCCAGTGAACCCCCACCTCCACATTTATTTCCAACAGAAAAACCGTCAGTCTTTCACCCCACTGCAAAGTGTGATCTATCACCTCCTTCTGAGTCTTCAATGGCCAGGCACGCCGCTGGAGATGCTAGTTTGCTACACCACGTGGGTGCGCCCGATGCCCCTGTAAGATATCAAAAGGGCTCTGAGGCTTCATCGGTTCAGAAATGCTCTCCTACCCAGCTCACTGGCCGTCCTTATGAGGAATATGAACTTACCTCTGCCTCTTATGAGAGTCATGATGAGTCGTCCCCAGTCAGGAGAAGCTCCCCATCCCTTAGTCGACAGGATGATTCAGAAAGAGAGGGAGTGATGGGGTTGAGAAGGGACAAGTATGCTATGAATGTTGGTAAATCCAGCCGCCAACATTTCCGGTCAGAGGTAAGAGAAGAGAGAGACATGGAAAAGGAGATGGGAAGTGCAAGAGAAAACACTGAATGGAAACAACAGGAGGATGAAAGAAGTGGAGATTTAAGAAATATGAGATCTACACAGGGTAAGAGGATGACTCCTGAAATAGGTGCTATAAAGAGGGAAGAGAGAAGACTTGAAAATGTGCAGTTAAACATAAAAGATGTTGGAAGTCTTGGAGGCTCACGTCCAGTATTTGTTCAAGAAATATCTTCACTTAAAGTTAAAGTTGGCGAGATGTCTGAGTTTATCTGCCAGTTCCAAGGTGATCCTCCACCTACTGTGAGCTGGCTCAAAGATGGCCATCCAGTGGACCACAATCCTGACTATGATATCATACAGAAATCTAACAACTCAAAGCTCACCGTATTCTATCCAACGACAGATCACGAGGGCACATATGACTGTATCATAACCAATAAACATGGCAAGTCCACCTGCAGCGCTGCTCTGGAAATCTCTAACAAAAAGGTGCCAAAAGTGTCAGGAGTCACACAGGATGTGGTAGCAATACAAGCGCCAACGAAGGAGGACAATCAGGAGGGTCTGGTTGAGGAGCAGTTTCAGACCTACGTTGGTCCGGGAAAGGTAACGTTAAAGGTGCCTCGGATAGAGATCCTTAAACGCCACAGCGCAGATAAATCTTTTAGCACATCACCTGTAGAAATCCGAATTACAGCTGCCACCCCCATCCCTGAGATGACTGAGGACCTTACCTTGGACAAACCTCAGGTTTTTACAGAGGGAATGCCAGCTGGACCGAGCGGTGAAGGAGCATCCCAGAGCGTCAGACACAAATTTACGTTCTCATTTGATGTGGTTGGTGAAGCTCCCTGTGTGGTCACCGAATTAGAGAATATAACCTGTTCTGAGGGCGAAACAGCCGTCCTGAAGTGTGTCATAACTGGTGAACCTGCTCCAGAAGTCACATGGTATCATGACCATATTTGCCTTGAAGCCACTGTTGGAAAATACAGTACTGAGATACATGATAAGATGTACATGCTGTATATCAGCAATTTTACATACCCCGATGCTGGAGTGTACAAATGCGTTGCTAGAAATAAGCTGGGAGAGGTAACCAGTATCTCCGAAGCATCTTATCAAGTTGAAAAACCCAAAAGGTTTTCAGAAGGTGTTGATTTCACTCCACCTCGGACAGCCAGGAAGTCTCCTTTTGGCATGACTGAGGATTTCAAGAAGCCTGACATCTTCCAAAAAGCTGCCATCCTTCATGCCGAGGATAGTGTTGTGCTGCCAAAAGTTAAACCTCTGAGTTCACAAGCTCCAACAGACATGCCTGTCCAAACTACTGTATCCAGACCTGGTCTCTCCAGAGAGCCTCAGGTTATATCTGGCTGTGGTCTGCAAGGTTCTGCTGCTGTAATTAAAGTGTCTCAGATGAAACAGGCTTTCGAGTCACCATCACAAAGTGTGTTAACGGAAAACCTTTCTCTGGAAGCGGAAACGAAGAAAACGCTGTTCCCAGAGGAGTTTATACCTTCTGTCGCCGTTTCTCTTAACCAGCAGGAAGAGATAATTCCACATAAACCTGACACTATGCATGCGGAGAGCTGTGATCAGCTCGATTCACCCACAGCAGTAAGTGAAAGTTCTCACAGAGCCTCTCGTGCTCCAGTAGACCCCAACAAGCCCATCTCTTTTGAGGAAGCTATTTCAGGAGTAAGCTGTGGTGCAGCTAAACAGGAAATTGCTTTCCAGTCTGAGGAAGTACCTGCAGGGAAATGCCTTCCCAGACTTTCTTCTCAACCTGAAGGAACTGTTAAGCCCAAACAAATGTCTAAATCTCTGAAACCAGCAAGCCAAAGTGCCGTTCCAGGGGTTTGCTCTGAGGCTAAAATCCCAAGTGTGACCAATTATTCTGACCATGCTAGTGTTGGGAGGGTTTTAGAAGAAGTAGAAAAACATGTGAAGCATGACGTGAAAGGATTAGAAGAGGGGTTTGATTTAACGTTAGAGCATGTGAGTAAGGAGGGCGAACTTTCTGGTGGTACTCTTATTTCAGTACCCGAGCCCTCTAAGGACGACGCTTATAACGAGGAGCTGATTTCATGCCCAGAAGTATCTCTGGACAGCGGTGTTTTTGGTAGTATGCTGGAATCCCAGGATGACAAGACAGAAGTATCAGAGGAAACAGCGGTTGATGCTCCAATTGAGTCTCCTACACAAGTTACGGGTGAAGACGAGAACATTGACGTTCACTTGAAGTCAGAGCCTGCAGCGTTTATTGTCAAGCCTAAAGTACTCACAGCAGTGAACCCACATGGCCTGGCTACAGTTGCTGCTGACCCGGGAAAGGAAGGAGATCGTATGGAAAGAGCCTCAGCAGCTCATGCTAGGGGAGCAGCAGCAGCAGCTGGCTCTATAGAGGAAGAGGAGGTCACTTTTGGTGCAGTGTACAACTACTACAGTCCTCCTCCAGACTGGGGGAGGCCGCTGTCCCCCGAGTCTGAGATGTCCATAGAGATTGGCAGCACTGTGAGTGAAGACATAGTTGAAGTAGCTGAGAGGTTCTACACCCCAGGCTCCTCTACTGAAGTCTCACAGCCCATTGCACAGTCCTTTCACACTCCTAAGTCTCCCATGTTCTTTGATACTCCCAGTTCTGATGCATCTGGAGGGTTTAAGACCCCTCAGGAATATCCATTCTCCCCTGTAGAATATAAGAGACCATCAACAGAAGACTCAAGTGAGAGGTTCTTCTCACCTGTTCAATTCCTAACCTCTCCTACTGATGAGGGCATCGAAAAAACTCTGTCTCGAATGGATGTGGATGAGAGTCAATTCCTCAGCCAGGGCAGAGGGTCTTTAGGGTTGTCAACCCTTCAGGAGAAAGTGCAGGGAATCCCTCCGGCCTTCCTAAAACCTCTCATGAAGAAAAACGTATTAGAGAATGACACGTTAAGGTTTCATGCTGAGGTGTTTGGCCTGCCTTCCCCTGAGGTGAACTGGTTCTACAACAAAACCCAGCTGGTAGCGGACAACAGAGTGACTATAGAGCGAGACGGTGATCGTATCTCACTAACCATTCAAAATGTCACTAAAGCTGATCAGGGGGAGTATATTTGCGAAGCTGTGAATTATATTGGAGAAGCCAGAAGTGTTGCCGTAGTGATAGTTGTATCACAGGAAGTAAGGTTTACGCCCGTCCCACCGGCCGTCTCCCATCAACATGTCATGAAGTTTGATGTGGAGGAAGATGACTCTTCTCGTTCACCATCTCCTCAAGAGATTCTGCTTGAGGTAGAGCTGGATGAAAATGAAGTCAAAGAATTTGAGAAACAGGTGAAGATCATCACCATACCTGAGTACACAGCTGACAATAAGAGTATGATCATATCTCTGAATGTGCTACCAAGTATTTATGAGGAGGGCGCTGTGGACTTTGTCACCCAGGAGCACGATGAGTTGAAAATTGCATTTGAGGTCACTGAGATGCCCCCACGGTTCATCAACCCAATCTGTGACATGGAAACCCCAGAAGGCACCACTGTCATGTTTGAGTGCTCGCTCATGGGAATCCCATCTCCCATCGTATCCTGGTTTAAAGGCGATAGAAAAATTCCTCAAAATAACAAAAAATACTTGCACTCTTCTGATAGCGACAATCACTTCCTGAAGATTTGTAAAGTCACAACACAGGATAGTGGTGTGTATACCTGCAGGGCAATTAACATTGTCGGAGAGACTCTGTGTAGGGCTTCCCTAGTGGTGTTAAGTGCCAAGGTTTTCTCGGGAAAGACCAGGGGCAGGGAGCTGACCGCGGTGTCCCTTGGCAGTGCCAAAGTCCAGCCCCAGAGGTTTGACTTGATGGTTGGCAACACATCATTTGATGGTGAACAGGTGTCAGAAATTGAGCTTGAGTTTGATTTTGAACAAGAAGCTGATGAGTCACAGCGGGCAGTCAGGTTGGTGGCCAACACTGACAATAAAACGAGTGAAGAGGGACAGAAGTATGTCAGCATTGACTTTGATGTATTTGCTGAGACAGCAAAAGATGAAAAGATAGAATTCAAAGGTAAGTCCAGTGATATGTGTAGCTTCCAGTTTCAGGTGACTGAGACACCCCCGAAATGTATCATACCACTGACTGATGTAACGGCGGCAGTAGGGACGCCTGTCATTCTCCAGTGTCTGGTTAATGGGAAGCCAAACCCCAGTGCTGACTGGTACAAAGACGGAGAACGTGTCACAGACAGCAGGTATATAGTCCAGGTGAAAACTGCAGGCCACTTCAATCTGCTTATTACTAATGTGACCCAGAGTGATGCTGGTGAATATAAGTGCATAATCCAGAACACAGCTGGCTGTATTGAAACCGCAGCACTGCTGAAGGTGTTTTAGAGGTAAAGGTGGTCGTATATTCATATTTTTGTTGCATCTAAATTTTGCTTTCACAGTAGAATAAGATTATGACTTGGGGAGAAAAAAGATGAATGAAAAACAGAGTGTGAAGGAAAAGCTTATATTCAAAGAGACGGGCTTGACAACGTAGTAGTCTTCTAGAAGTTTGCAGATAAGATTGGCTATGAGTCGACTGAAGGGAATTATTATATAGCTGACAGAAGCATAAAAATGTTTTTTGTCTCTGAAAAGAGAAAGTTTTCACACTTACTAGTTCCTTAAAATCCTCTTAATGGTTTAAGATTGTGGCAAACAATCATTTGGTTACCTGATGTACGTGTAGGACCTGTTGTACAAGTCATGTAGGTAAACAGTATGTAGTAAATGTTTCTGTTAGTGTGCCAGTGACGGTAACGCGATACTTTATATTTTGGTTCAAAAAACATGGCTTCTTGTGTTTCTCTATTGTCCGGGAACTCTTTGAACGTGAGCTGCTAATAAAATCAGTGACATTGTTACCATAATGTATTTATTCAGTGACGAAGTGCGACTGTTGTATCCAAAATCTAAAACTGGTAGCGGCCTGTTTTTTGTATTTTGGTGTTAAAAGAAATTGTATGAGGCAGATATCACGAATACAAAAACCAGCGTAATATCATTGACATTTAGATATTTGCATGTTTTCTCAAAGGAAGATTGAAATTTATTTAACACCTATGAATAACTAAGAAATATACGGAAGCCGAGAGAGGACATGCAAGGAAAATCTTTTTCGTGGTGTTTTCCCGAGATATCGACTTATTTATCCGGTTATCTCGAGATATCCGTGGTCTGGTTATCTCGAGATAACGGGATAAATAAGTCGATATCTCGGGAAAACAAATCCTGTTATGTTATCACGAGATGATTAAAACGTTGTTCTCGGGACAAACATTTGTCAATGAGTTGCTGAAAATGGCACATGAAGGAGCATTGATCACTGATCAACTGATCAACTCATCAGACGGTATTTCAGTCGAGGTCTAACACGAGCTGAAATTGCGACATACTGAGATCAGTCCTCGTCATTTAAGAAGAAGGTTGTCCCAGCTTCAGCTTTAGAGTTATCTCATCATAATTATCTCGAGAAAACAAAGATGCTTTTCTACATATTTTTATCTCGTTATCTCGAGAAAACGATTTAGTTTTCTCGAGATAACGAGATAAAACTATTATTAACGGATACCGCCGTTCTCGGCTTCCGTACAAATAAGACGACATCTCCTCAATATTACTGATATGCATCAGTGAGTTTGTCCCCTCCCTAACAATGCTAAAACAAAACATTTTAAACAGTGATCTTAACAAAAATCAATTTGGAAACTTGAAGCTCTTTAGTTTGGGTGATACGAAGTTTTTCTAGCAGATTTTGTTTCGTTTTTTTATTTTGTGTGATTCTATGTTCTTGCTGTTTCTAAATGAAATTTATAGCTTTTGAAGCATTTTTAAATGTCATAGAAGAGCAAGTTATTTTAAAAAAGATAATACTGTGAAAAATCTTTTAAAAACAAAAGTTTGGCATCTTGTAAATATGTGTAATTTTAGGGGTGTATGAATGTTTACCCAGAAAAATACAAGATTCTGATATTAAGGTTGAAATATTTCATTTGTATGTACAGCTGTCATCTTGGTTTGTCTCAGTTTATATAATAAAATTTCGGTTTAAAAAGGCAGTCTGAGCTTGCTTTTTTAAACCGGCTTTCAAATGTATGATTTATCACTTTGAAAATTTAAAGAGAAGTTTATGTAGTTGTTAAAAAGTGGGAGTCATACCAAACAGTCTTTATTCTGTGCAACATTCCAGAATATAAGAAAAAAATATCCAGGAAAATATAAATGCATGAAATACGGTTGGCTTGTATGTCATGAATAAGAATGTCACGGCTATAATGATATACAGTGTCATGATCTAGCTGGCTGTGTGCAGGCAGGCATGAGGAAAGGACCCAAAAGCAGACTTGCAGGACTCCAGAGTGGAAACTCAAAAAAACAGCTTTATTAGCTGATAGAAAAGATACAAAAATAAACCAGAGCATCCAAAAACAATCCACAGGGACCACAGGAAAACACAAGGCGCCACAGGGAGGCACACGGCGCAGGGTAGAGACTTTAACGACACGACAGGGAGCACAGAAAACACAGGACTTAAATACACAGGACATAACGAGGGGAACGAGAGGCAGGAGGTGAACACAGCTGGGAGACATCAGGGTTGACGAGCACAAGGAAAGCAAAACTGAAAACATTGACATGGGACAAGACCTTCAAAATAAAACAGGAAACACAAAAGCACAGCGAAGACAGACACAGAGACACGAGCTTCAGTCAGGGACCTTACAGAGGGAACACAGGAAGGGGACCGCACACAGAGGCAGAACACAAAATCACAACAGTCAACACATGGGAAAAATAACTAAAAACAGCAC
>VURO01035372.1:0-11971 GCA_015108175.1 Pelvicachromis taeniatus | reverse complement strand
AATGATATATGTTACTGCTAAGCAGTTTAAATTAGTTTTGCATTTACGGAGGTTGGGTGTTTATCTCTGAGTGTATGTCTACGTGGGGGGTGTCTGGATGAATTAAAGGGTAAAAACCAGCGTTAGTAAAAAAGTTGAAAACTTACGGTCGTTTTATGATAGGCCATTTCATCCTTAAAAAGCCGGCAAAGACTGAATCGCTTCCTTCTCGGTTAAAATATCCCCATACTGTAGAACTGCGTGTTCGGGGGGCGTGGTTTAAGTCGACATGTTACCGCTACAAGCTGCCGCTATGTGTTTTTTTGAAAGTGATGACGCATCGACGCAAATTTTTTACGTCGACGTATTTTACGCGTCGACGTAATCGATTGCGTCGACGCGTTGTCCCAGCCCTACACTGAACTAGACTAGCTTTAAGCCTGTAAAGACACAAGTTCTTTATGTGGGGATTCTGTCTCTCCCATTGGACAGCCTGTGCGGGCTGTAGCTAGCCTCCTGCCCACTTTAGCTGGGTTGGACGCCAGCTAGTTTCTGAGAGCTAAAATATAACTTAATGAACTTATCATTACTATTTACAGATGGTGCACAATTTCAAGAAATAAAGCAACAGAGCATAAACCTTTTTGCTTTTTTACAGGTGGACTAGTGTCCAGGCCTGGAAAGGCAAACCATGTAGTATTTTAAACCTGCATTCTTTCTAATGGCCAGCAGATTTTTAAAAACTCCTGCCAGGGTGGAGTTTTTTGAAAACTCTGTTTTTGCGTTTACGTGTGGACGAGGAAAACAGAGTTTTAGTCACGCAACATCAAAGGTGTGCACCTTTTTTGACATCACGCTGTGCACCACATTATTGTTTACATGAGATGAATTTCTACAATGTCGAATATAGATAAAATACTGTTGCTGTTAATCTTACTATCTGCAGTTTTTACACGCTTACATATACACACACAGTTACTGTCCCTCTATTTAGAAAGACAGAGGCATCAGAGTGAACTTCTCCATTCAATACAGACGCTCTCAACCTAAATCCCGACGCCGACGTCGGTTTTGAATAATTAAAAAAAAATAAAAAATTAAATGTATGTATGCTGTATGTATGTATTTTGTTCATTCCTAAGTTGTGAGTCTACACCAGCCAAAATACTGTCTTGCATGTGGCTACAATGTAGCTTGCCATCACCAGTGTGTGAATGTGTGTGTGTGAATGGGTGAATGACTGATTGTAGTGTAAAGCGCTTTGGGGTCCTTAGGGACTAAGTAAAAGCGCTATACAAATGCAGGCCATTTACCATCTTTGGTTATTAATGTTTGAAATGATGAAGGCGCTTGAAAAGTAACACAAAATTAGCTGCCTTTCCAGAAAAACACAAAAACCTTTCAGAAGTACTGCATAAACCCTGTTTCTTGTTTCCCTCCCAGGCTTCTAGACTTCTGATTGGCCAACATTTCTACGCGGTTAGGATTTGGCATGTTCCTGACAGAGTTTGACTTTGTTTTTATGCTTTTACATGTGTACAGAGATATTTTTCAAAACCTCACGTGTGGACGGGATTTTTTTTTTTTTTAATTGTTCATGTGTGGACATAGCCTCAGTTTTTACTTTTGAATCTTATTACGTACAAATTTGATGTTTTGAACATTTTGATTCATCTTAGAATCAAAAAGAATTGATTGTGTGATTGACCTTAAGTGTGCATTCTCCTCAGTTTCTTAAATCAAACATGGACATGTGTCCATGTTTGCCAAGAGAAAACTATACTATTTGAAACAGGATGCCAAACGCGTCAAAGTGGTGTTTGACAGGAAAGATTCTGTGAATGGTGCTGGCAGTGTAAATAGCTTTGAATGGTCAGAAAGGCTTCTTCCCATTTAACATTAGTCCTACATGTTACTTAAAACATCAGTAGACCTCACATATTGTACAAATGGTTGTTTGTGCCAGGAAAAATCAGGTTTCTTAATAACTTACTGTTTACTTCCTTACAGAGGGAAGTGCAGGAGCTTGCCCCATTGTAACCTCCTACATCCTCCACAGTTCCTTGGCATATGGAGCAGACTGGTCCAGGCTCTCCCTGGAGGACCATACTCCCTGTTCCCCCCCTCCCACAGAACCAAAGGAAAGCCCCGCAGAGAGCCGAGGACACTTAAGGATTCAGTATGAATCTCCCACTGCCAGCTTTGACACTTCACTGGAGGACGATGCTGGTCGATACATCCCAGAGGGCTTTACAGCACCTCAGACTACCCCTGCTCCGGCTCCTGCCCTCAACCCCGACGAGGATGCTCCCTCGCTGTCCTGCCTGCTGGCGAGCTGCTCATTCTATGACCACATGCTCCACGTGTGGCGCTGGGACTGGACGCCAGACCAGGCTGTACAGGAGTCACAGCAATGTTGACACTATTGAAATCTAAATGTATAACCTGACTACAGCAAGAGCATGTCATGCTGTTATTCCAGTCATGTCTTATCACATTATATGCCATTGGCAAGACCCTCTATTTTCATAATGACACTGATTTTTTTTTTTTTATACATATATATATAAACTTGTATTTAAGCAGAAAAAAAAGTTTATAATCCTCATACTCTTGTGTACTGTAGCTACAAGAGCAATACAACCATTCACCTACACAGGTTCTCTTTGTTTTTTGAGTCTCATGTAGTTGTTGTGATGATAAGAGGGTGGAGCGCCCACTTGGCAAGTTGCATCCATAAAGTTGATTCAAAACACATAGCAGCCAATTATTAATGTAAAGTGGACAGAATATCAGAATTGCACCCACAAAAACTGCAAAGAAATACAAAGAAATAAGAAAATACTGCACAAACCTGTTCAAGAGGTCTAGTTCAGTGACTTCAGTTAGCACAGGTGAGCCCTAACCGACAGCGATCGGCTACAGCTGCCTTCATCTGTAC
Source organism: Pelvicachromis taeniatus (assembly GCA_015108175.1). Classification (NCBI taxonomy): domain Eukaryota; kingdom Metazoa; phylum Chordata; class Actinopteri; order Cichliformes; family Cichlidae; genus Pelvicachromis; species Pelvicachromis taeniatus. Next base: position 9,051 of record VURO01035372.1, on the reverse strand, counting down.
ACATCTGAGCTAAAGCGGAGTAAGGGTACTCAACTCAATGCAGAGTTATGAACCTACAGAACAAAAAACTATTTGTACCAGACTATAATTATGCTTTTCAATGTTGTTTAACATTTTAACATGAGTTTATTTGGTGTTGATTCACCTTTAACCAGTCTCATGTGGACATTAGTGTACAGGTAACCAGTTTTAGGCACGTAACCATTTATTTTTCAGCCCATTATGGTGGTAGTGGAATAATTACCACTGTATTTAACTTTTAAATATGTGACAAGTAGCTAGTCTGCATAAGCCTTAAGCAAGATCACGAGCCCCTCAGTGAAGACTGATCATAACAAAAAATGTAAAAAAAATAAAACCCCCACCAGTAATAGTGGCGCTCAAACCATTATAATGAATATCAGACAGCTGTGCAGCATTAGTCATGCTTTGTTTTATTTTCCAGGTTATCAAAAAACAAAAACCTGTGAGAAAAGGCCTTTTCCTGAACAGTTTAATTCGTAGTTGATTTTCCTGAAGGGGCTCTCATCAGTTGGTCTGCAGCTTTCAGTCCCCAGTTAATCTGCGAGTCTTTGAAAATCCATCATTAACGTACATAATTCTTTGGATAGAGCTTGAAGAGCTTCCCCTCCTGTGTGGGCTCAAAGCCATACTTCTCCAGCTGGTCTTTGTTGAAAGTGCCTGCTTCAAAGTCCAGTTTGATCTGAGGAGCCACAACCTCATCGAACAGACTCTGTGCTGTGAGTGGAGGTTCTGTTCCTTCCGGGGCACGGTATGAGACATATGGTCTGAGTTTGAATCCCACCAAAGGAGGCACCACAAACTCCGGAATCATGGCTCGAATGGCTAGAAACTTGGTGCTGGGGAGATTCCGTCCAGCGGGCCTGGCGCCCCTGCCTTTGTTATGAGTCCTTGATCCACGCTTGCTCGTGAACTCGGACATCCTGTCAGCGCCTCGCACCAGCCCCCTCATCAGCGTGGATAACACACCCATGCTGGCACAGCCTTTTTCTAGGACAGAAGAGAGTAAAAAACAAAAACGTTAGTCGTTGATTTTAATAATGAGTGGGTATACACCACCCCATGAAACAGCCAAATATACTACCAGGGAGTCCAGGAAAGATGAACGTCCTGAAGAATATTATTCATCAATCCGCACACATAACTTTAATTTTTCACTTTAACAGTGATTTACTGTCCAGACGCAGACAGACAGACGCACTCTGACGAGTAAAGCTGTCAGAGTGCGGTCGACATGCGTTACATTTTAGTAAGAAACCTGAAGTGCTGATTTCTGTAAGCGGTTCACTGGTTAGCTTGCTAACTAGCAAACAACGTCAATGATTGCTAAATTTAATGCTGCTTTCGAGTATAATGAATTTCAAATACAATTCTGGATATCATTTGAATTTTACATGAACTGCAGATTCACAAATAGTTACATTCGTATACATATATATAATATTCGACTTCACTCACCTTCACCACACCGTCAGTCCAACGCTATTAAACTGCTTCACAAGCTAACAAACAGCTCGGCAATTGGACGACATTATGCACCATCTACCAATCAAAATACGAGATGCTTCTTTCGCTGCCAGTGATTGGAGGTATGTTAGGTAAGACAACTACGCAGAGACCTTGAGTGGAGAAACGACCCTTCAAAATAAAAGCTGTGTCTCAATACAAAGGCTGTATGCTTCGAAGGATGCAGCTTTAGGACACAGCTAAAGATTTCAAAATCACGTTAGCATATGGAAAGATAAACATTCTCTGTCAGCGTTCAGATGAACTATGGATATGATTTCTATTATAAAAACTATTGTTTTCCATTCGACATATCTTTTGATATCTTATTCTCCTTGATGTTGCTGTAGCCTTTTGTTGAGAAAGGTTTTATTTTGATAGGTATGACAGGACATTTAGATTGTTTTTTCCAAAGAACTAGAAGGCATTTTAAGCGTAAAAACTTTGGCATAAGAAAGGTACATGGGAACATTCTTTGCTTGACTCTAGTCGAAAAAGGTAAGCTAGAGATTATTTCTTGCTTTGTCCAGGGACTCTGTCAGTGCCGACCTACTCGTTTAGCGTTTCTTTCCCACTCTATTGTCCTCTTGAGTAACGGAACAGAGCAACACACACATATAAACATTAAAAATGGGAACTGCAACTTTACATTAAAGTTAAATGTGATATTAAAGGTAAGGTTAGAGCTGTAGGTAGAAGCTGTTTGCGTATTACGCTGGAATCCCGCCAACCAGGGCCAGCCTCGTTATGATCCGTGTTGTATTTGGCTCTTTATATGATGACAAGCAAACAAGCGAGAAGTAAGTTTAGTAAACAAAGTGTAATCGCTATCTTTCCCCGTGGTCGAGCTTTGTACTTCTTCAGATACAGATACGCATCCGGTAGGGTTGCAGTGTGTCAGCGCGGGAGGGAGTGTCTGGTTACCAACAGTCAGTGAGGTGATCTTTAACCCAGATTTCTGCTCTGTGACCTCGTTTCGATCAGCTGGCTAGAGCAAAGCATTAATGAGTAAAGAGTCACATTTTTGGCACATTGTTTTAGGGTAGCATTTTCTTTCTTTCTTTTTTAATAGGTATGGAAGACAATGATGAAGAGGAACTCTGCAGTATATATCCAGTAAGTCATTTGTTGAACTTCAGTGTTTAAAAAAACAGTCTTATATCCTTAAAGCCACATTAAATAAAATCCCTCTGCTGATTGAATGAAAATTTACACTGCAGAGTTGCAGCACCTGAGTAGAAAGACTTTGTGTAGCTGTTCACCTCAGTCAGACTTTATTAACCCCAGGGAGAAAATAGTCTTGTTTCAGATGCTCAATTAAAATACAAATGTGAAAGACAGAAAACGGAAATCCTCTAAATGAATAATAAGACCCTCAAAGAGCAATGTGGAATTAAATACTAGAGTGTAAAGAGGTACAAAAAACACAAGAAAACAAGATATTGTAAACAAGATATTACAAGTGAATATAAGCCAGGAGGAGTTTTAATGATTAAACCCACAGATAGACCCACAAACAGTTTAATATCTACAGGTAGGAATGATTTGGCATTCTGTGGCGCATCGTGCTGGAGGGGTGCTCCTGTGGCTGGCCGGCACAAGGTGGAGAGGGCGTGAAAGACTGGACAGCATCCTCCTTTCTGAAACCTCTGTCAGAGAGTAGAGCTCCTCACCCACAACATTATTAGACTTGCAGGGTTTAGTAACAGTCTAGTTTAGTAAATCTGTTGGTATCTGCTACCCTCAACATAAACTAGTTGTAGTTTTTATATTCTAAGGGGGAAATGATTCTCTCAGTGATCCATTCACAAACTGCAGCAAAATGAACCCAGAAATGCATACAAGGAATCTGTGGTTCTTTTTTTTTTTTTGTCTTGTCCCATTTTGGCTCATCTGTAGTTCTTAACAGGTTAATCACAATGTCAATATGACCTGTATTTGTATTTCCAGGGAGCTGTGTGTTATGTTCCGTGTGAGGTTAGCTTTTAAAGTTTCAGGAGGGTTTGTGGTATTGATGTATTTAGACAGAAGTCTAAATTCCCTGAGAGCCTGCTGCTCCATCAGCATATCGGATGACACTGGCCACCACGAATGGTGGCCAGTGTGAATGGACGTTCCACGTAGGTAGGGGGCACAAGTTTGACAAGCCTGGGGCTCATGCCATCAGGAAACATGGACGAGTCTTTGCATCCTTAACATTTGAATACAGCAGAGATAATGTTCTCTCCTCTTTGGTATGACAGCTCGCCTACTAGATGGAGGTGGTTAATGGTAAATGGTTATATAGGTTATATAGTGCTTTTCTACTCTCCCGGAGTACTCAAAGCGCTCTATACAACAACCTCATTCACCCAATCACACCCATTTATTCTACACTTAGTGCTCTATATAACATTCATACACATTCACACACCGATGGATGCATCGGAGAGCAACTTAGTATCTTGTATAGTATAGTATCTTGCCCAAGGATATTTGGCATGCAGACTAGTGGAGCCAGGGATCGAACCACTAACCTTTCAATCAGTAGCTGACCTGCTCTACCACCTGAGCTACAGCTAATGTGGTGATGTAGTTAAAGTTTCCTGAGATATCGATGAATAGACTTGGGTGTTGTGGCTGTAATCAGGCAATGACAAAGTGGATGGTGTCCTAATCACATGAGCCAAGGTGTGAAAACGGGTGTAGGTCACAATCAGCCAAGGTTTCGGGTGAGCTCATTGTGAAACATTGCCCCACCCTATCATGTGATTCCCTGATGTCAAATGGCCCAGGATGTGAGTGGACGTTAAGGCGTCTGGGAAGGGATCTCAAAACTGGATTAAAGATGACAGATAGTTGGTGGCGTAAACCACCGCCTCTGTCCAAAGATGGTCGTTCACAGTGGACATAGACATTCAAGTGGACTTCTTTCACTCCTTTTTCATTTTGTTCTATAAGAAAGCCTGAAATATGACAGAAAGGAGCTTCAAGGGTTTCTCCTAGTCTGCTTTCATTGACTAAGGAGTTAAGGGGTTAGTACATGGTTACAATAAACCAAATAAAAAGATAATTTAGTTTGAAGAAAGTTAATGGGGGATGAATTAAAAAAGTTTGTTTCAGAGGGTGAACTGTTGGGCTGTACCAAGGACCAACATAAACGATTTAAGAATTATAACTTTGAGTCACATAAAATAACTCTAATAGACCCCAAGAATTAAAACATGGAGCTGGAAATGAGCATATTTTTTCCACTGTGGCACTCAATTACAAGGGTCAGAAGTAATATATTATAGAATATTGCACAATGGTTTATCAGACTGTTAGATCTTTTGTGTAAAAACAGACTGTATTTTAATCTTATCTTGACTGTTCCCAGCCCTGATTCTTTTCTGAATGCACTCAGAGCACACCTTGTCCCACCTTCAGGCATTTCATTTCCTTTTTGTTGTCTCTGGTGTTTCAGAAGCTGGTTCCACTGGATAGGCTTAAAGCCACGATGGAACATTTTGTGGAGGAAAGGACAGAAGTCAATATGGTAAACACTGGAGTTGACGTGTGTGCTTTTAAATACTAAAAGAAATATGACAAAAAACTGAAAGGAAACAAAAGAAGGAATTAAGTAAATTCATGCAAATATGACCAGGTGTCAATGCTTTCTGTTATTACTGTATATTTAAATATTATTCATATTCCTTTAAAGGTACTCATTGTATTCAGAATAAGTTAAATTTAGCTAGCTTCCCACCAGCAGTGGTGGTGTTTTACTTTCTGGTAAAACACCACCCCCACTAGTGGAAATTGTCCACCCATGTAATAAGAAAATGCACTATTTAGCTGTGTTATTTTTTCTGTGTTTAAGAGACAAAAGCCACAACATATTGATCTATCAATACTGTACATAGATATATACATCTGTAGATCGATGTAGTGATCTACAGATTGATTAGCTCTTTCAATTTATTGATTGAAAGAGCTATAGCTATCAGGTGATATAAAGCCAGCTGAATGGTAGAAAAAGATCCAAGCCAATGCATGCACCCTGTCGGTCATTAGATACCCAGCTGGAATAATAAGCTGGTCATAGGAGGAGATGGATGCCACCGAGATCTTCACATGAAGTCTAGCACCCTAAGGCTCTATGAGCAACAGAAAGAGGTACGGTGAGGATTATTATTATTATTATTATTATTACTGTCAGACCCACAATCCAACATGAAACACTGAACATCAGCGAATACATGCACCTGTATGGGATGTTCCATTGACAGAGAAAGGAAGTAGCAGATATCAACAAATCCTAACAGTGGCCAGAAAAGGCCGGACTAAAGACCAGGATAGAGGCTCTTATCATGCACAAGAACAGGCACTAAGCAGTAGCTCAGTAGAGGCAGGACTCCACCACAGCTGACAGGTTGAAGACTGCAAAGGTGCCGTGGAGACTAATGAACACAGAGCAGCAGGATGCAAGCTGAGACCGCATTCACTGAGGCACAACCAATTGGCTAGAACCACATATGGACCAGAAGTCCCCAAGTCCAGATGGGAGACACCACTAAAGGTGGTTGAAAACAGCAGAGCTAAGGTTCTGTGGGACTTCCAGTTCCAGAGAGACAAGCAGCACCTGCCACAGTGGGGTTTGACAAGGAGCAGAAGACCGTAGCTGTGACAGTGGATCCTTCTCTAGTCCATCTTTTGGTAAAACATGGTCTTGCATGAAAGTATGGTTTGGCCCTGTTTTAACTTAAGCTGTTTATTTTCTCATTACAACACAGGGAAGCTTTTTTTATACTCTGTTGATAGCCTCAGTTGAAGGTTATAGACTATTTGAATATACAAGGAGTACCTTTAAAATGTGTTTTGATGTTGGGTATGCTGTGTATTTTTTTTTTATTTCTTCTAGTGGACAGCTGTGCTGATCGGAGCAGTGGTGGTGATGTCTGTTGTTGGAGTTGTTGTATTCCTCCTTTACAGAAGATACAAACTATCAAGTCAGTTCTCTGCACGCTGCACGCCCCAAACTCATGCTGTTTCAGTGTATCTGAAAATATTCAGTAAATATTAAGTTGCACTCTGAGCACTCAGTCATAAACCTTATAGTTTATGTATAGAAGTTTTCTAGCCTACCATTGATACGGCTGTTTTAGCTGGTGGTTGTTGTTAAAGTATTACTGCAGGGTGAGGTTTAAATGCAAAAATTACTTATTAAACCTTTTTTTAATGTAATCTTTAAGATACTATATACTATTTGTACTACTATTTCTATCTTTTGCACACAAGACACATGGTTATTTACATTAAACAGGTGCAAATGAAACAAAGAAATGGACAAACTGTCCATAAGTTAATGTAATTCAAGTCAATGATAAAAAGGTATGTCTTCAGCCCTGATTTAAAATAAATTAATTAATAACTTAATTAGACAGAGTTGCACTAGAAATGGGACAGTAAGGTGACCTTTTGCAGATAGTCTGAGACTACTGGGCAGTGCTTATTGAAATAGCACCATTATTGCTGAGTTGGTTTTCCTGCTCTTTGCTGAGGGCAGACAGATCTTACAGAGGCTTTGTGGTTGTTTCAGAGGAGGAGGCCGGCGTCCCCCACTACCGTTTTAGGAAGAGAGACAAAGTGATGTTCTACGGCCGAAAGATCATGAGAAAGGTCGGTTATGTCTTGATGCACACTTTGAGGGCAGCATCACTCTCAGCAGGCACCCTACTGTTGTGTTTGTTTGTCCACAGTCATTATTGTCTGTTATCATATTTTTTTCCTTTTATTAATCAAGCTAAAGATAATAGAAAGAAACAAAAACTAATCAGTAATCATGATGACTCACTTGAATGCTATTTTTATATATTTCACTGCATGATCACTAGTAGTCTTTACTGAATGACATATGTTAGCTAAGTTGGCACTGAGCCTTTTTTTTTTTTTTTGTAATTTATGATACTTAAAAAAAAAGAAAACTTTACGGAACTTTCAATGCAGTTCTGCGATGTCATGTATATGCTATACAAGAAATGCTATACAAGTTAGAGAGAACCTCTGAGAGAGAGCCAGACTCTGCTAGTTACTAAAGCATTTTAACACGGGAGTTGATGGGGAATAGCCATAGACAGGAGACCAAACAGTATAGTCAACCAGTCATCCACTGGATTGTGATATTCAGTTTTGAATCCTGGGGGTAAGCGTTTTTGCTGTCACTATCTTGCTGTCTTGAAATTGGATTTAATGAGTGAGAGGCAGATCTGACTGTGGATCCACACACTCATTGGATAACGACATGTCCTTATCCCTGTGAGAGCTTGTTCTTAGCCTGTGAGCATTTCCTGGATAACTATCCTTCTGGCACTTTGAATGATGACTTTGAGTTTACTTGATGTTTTACTAATTTTGACTGAAAATGAGTGACTGACACCATAAACCCAGCAGGAAAAAAGAGCAATTTTTCCACATCTTTCTATAGGACCAGAATTGTTTTTGCAGCCACAGTTACTGAGGCCTTTAAAAAGAGTGCAGTCTTAAAGCTTTACTTTTCAGACCTGGAAGCCGTGTACATCTTTTTAAACTGTCTGTGGGATTGACTTTCTTTTGAAGATGGCCTAGGTTTAGGAACTGCAGTTTTTGGCATTTTTGCTTTGGTTTTATTTATTTATTTGGCTCGGAAGTTGCCACTTTAGCAAAACCTTGCCAGGAAAAATTCCAGTTTCCTACAATCCCATTGGGGGATGAGAGGGAAGAAGAAGAGAGAAAAGAGAAGCAAACACAAACTACGAAACAAACAAACTAGTTTTTCTAGCTAAGCTTTTTTAACATTGCATTAGAGGAGGTTATAACAAAGGGATGGTTACTGGTTACATGATACCACTTGCAAGATATGGTCATTGATTTTTCCTTTGTGAATGCAGTGCATGGTCATCTTAACTGAATGCTGTGCAGACAGATTTACAGCAGGTAGTGATGACAAATCACAAAGATATTAATGTGCTGGAATTTAGCTGATGCTAACAGCATTGTCATTAGGCATGGCTGCTAGGGAGAATCATATACCCTAAAATATCCATATCTGTCTATACTAGTATGTGTATTATCGTCAGAATTCTGTAAAGCGTCATGTTTCTCTTTCTTGCCGTTGCAGGTTCAGACACTTTCCTCAGTGCCTGCCTCCAACTCAAACTCAGCCTTGCGGCAGCGAGTGAGAAAGAGGACCAAAGTTCTTTCTATAGCTCGCAAGTGAGTCTCTGCATTAACACAAGAAAAAACATAGTGTAGAACAAACAAAACAGCAACACAGTGTGACGAGTGTGGTTTCGATGACTTTGTCTGTTTAAGGATCCTGCGCATTCGTAGAGAGCCCCCCACCCTGCAGCCCAAGGAGCCTCCTCCCTGCCTACTGGAGGCTGACCTTACTGAGTTTGACGTGCAGAACTCCCATTTACCCTCTGAAGTGCTGTACATGCTGAAAAATGTCAGGTCAGTACTCTTAATACATAATTGTTGTCATTCATCACCAAACTGAGAGAGTAAAGTGATTCACATGGTGAT
>VURO01035370.1:0-13355 GCA_015108175.1 Pelvicachromis taeniatus | reverse complement strand
CTGGCTAATACACCAACATGGCTAAAACATCCATGGTGAAGGAGACAAGTTGTATGAAGTGCTTTGAGTACTAGAAATGTAAAAACCAGTTCAGTCCAACAATATAAATAAATGATCATAGATACAGAGGAGCGTTTGGTCAGGGAACTCACAAAGGCAGTCTGAATGAACATGCATGGATGTGTTAAACTGATTAACTTTGTTTTATTCCCAAATCAGATATTAAAAATAGGATATTAAGATAGATATTAAGAATCGTTCTAATAAATAACCCCATAAAACTTTCAAATAAAATAGAAATAACTATAATCAAATCACGTATCTCTTGAAATGCAAGGTTGCCTGATTACTGTATCTTAGATTTCACTAACCAGCTATATTTATTCCGTCCAACTTACGCAGGGTAAAGAAATACTGTATCTGCAAAAGCCCCAAGTTTTGTCATTCCAGCTTTGTCCGGCAGGAGTCGCTCATACATCACATGGGCTCCTCTCGACTTTACGTTTACAGCCTGTGTGGAGTGTCTCACTGGAAGGCTTGCTAATGTTTGGAAACATTTCCAGGAGAATTTACGAAAATTTAATTTTAATATTCTTAAAGAAAATTAAAATCAATCACACTTCTATGTGCAATTATACATGTCCATTCTTCTATTGAGGAAGAACATTATTATTCTAAGTTTGTTTTAAATAGAATAGCCAAACACTGAGATTAAAACCTTCTTTTTCAAGAATCCAGAAAGGCTATCTATTGAATAAAAATCAAAGAGCGTACACCTGCTTATTATATCGTCTGAATATGGGCGAAAAAACATTCTTCCTAAACATTTTATTCACTCTTAAAATAAAAGTAATAGAAACTCAAACAAAACAACGAAAAGAACATGTTAGGTAGTGAAATTGTGGAAAACCTGTGTGTGTGTGTGTGTGCGCGCGCGCGCGTGTGTTTGTGTGTCGGGGGGTGGAGGGAGAGTCGGTTGTGTTTGAGCATTGGGTAACTGCAGCAGCAGCAGCAGAGCAGCTCTGTGTTTCACCGCGGAGAGGTCGACTCAGAGGATTTAGGAGCAGAGCTAGAGGAAAAAACAGAAGGTGAGTCCTAACTGCTGTTATGTTTCATTCCGGACCGCCTCTCCGTGTTTCTTCCACTTTTCCTTACTCTCTATTTGCTGATGTAAAGAGGCTGCTCAGGTGAAGGTGACCAAACCGCGTGCGGTGCTGTTTTCGGCTCTCAGTGCTGCAGTCCGGGTCGGACAGGTGCACATGGGTGGATGTCCTCACGTTCATGGACTGTTGACGTTAACATTCAGCCCTCATTAAGTTATTAAAGCCACATTTGTGAACGTTAACTATTGCATGAATGCACATTAGGTGTGTTTTAGTGTCACCGTGTGCTTGTGAGGACATTGAGGACAGTCCCGAAGCCACTTATTGTTTCGAGTTGAAATACGAAGATCTGCTCTGACTTAATATCTCGTGAAGCCTCGTTGCGGTGTTTTACTATTGTTGGAAGCATAAATTTGAATGGGTAGACAAAAAGCTGAGTAGCGGTTTCTAAAGCCTATTAAACTTGAGAGATTCATTGAATACATTCCTTAAATAAGCTTTTTGGCGCTTGTCGCCGAGTCTCGCTGTAAAAGCTTTAACTAGTAGCTTTATTAATGATTCATTTGTCATTTATTTATGCTTTATAGATACGTTATAAGCCATAAATAATCTCACAGCTGCCAGGTTGCTTTGGCGTAAGAAGCAGCCAGGGTTCTTGCGTGATTAAAAATACTCACTATCTGTATATTCTATTACAAATTGAAATCCCACATACGTGGGTACAAATACACGCTATAAATATTAGTAGCCAAATCTGAGTAATAAAACTTCTTAGACACAAGGGACTGTTTCAGAGTGCTACAATATAATATGGCTGTATTATACAGTATGCAAGCTAGAGTACTAGGGGTGCAGCACAGTACTATTATTGACACAACCCTGATATGCAAACCATAAAATTGTTATGTCAATAATGCAACTACATTAAGTAATATTTGTATAATTTGATCTTTGTTGTATGCTTTTGTACAGTAACTAAACTGATTTTATTAGTTGGAGGATGGGCTATTGACCCATCCTCCAACTCCGTATGTATTTTGAGAAATCTTCAACCAAGACTTTATTAGTCACACCTTGGTAGCAATGGGTTGGACCCCCTTAATTCTTTGTGGCACACATTCAACAAGGAGCTGGCAACACTCCTCAGAGATTTTGAGCCATATCAACATGATGATATCACAGAGTTGCTGCAGATTTCTTAGCTGCACGTCCGTGATGTGAATCCTCCATTTCACCACATTCCAAAGGTGCTCCCAAAGGTGAGATCAGGTGACTGTGGTGGCTATTTGAGTAAATTAGACTCATTTTCTTGTTCAAGAAACCAGCTTGAGATGATTTTATCTTTGTTACATGGCACTTTATCCTGCTGTGAAGATCCATTAGAAGATGGGTACACTGTCTTGATGGGATGGACATGGTCAGCAACAATACTCAGGAAGGGCTGTGGCATTTGCTAGTACAAACAAGTATTACACCACCAACAGCCTGAACCGCTTATACAAGGCAGGATTGGTCAGTCTTTTCATGTTGTGCACGTCAAACTCTGACCCCACCTTCGACTTATTGCCAAAGATATTGAGATTCATTTGACCAGGCAACATTTTTCCAATACCCTAATGTCTAATTTTGCTGAACCCGTTTAAATTGTAGCCTCAATTTCCTGCTCTTAGCTGACAGATGTGGCATCTGGTGTCGTCTTCTGCTGCTGTAGCCGTTTGCGTCAAGATTCAACAGGTTATGCATTCAGAGATGTTCTTCTGTATAATTTTATTGTAACAAGTGGCTATTTTGAGTTACTGTTGCCATCCTATCAGCTTAAAGCAGTCTGGCTATTCTCCCCTTAACTCTGGTATCTTAACTCTGGTATCAACAAGGCCAGTGTCACCCAGAGAACGGCCCCTCGCTATTTCTGTCTTTTATTTCTGTTTTTTTGGACCATTCTCTGTAAACCCTAGTCATGCTTGTGTGGGAAAATCCCAATAGTTCAGCTGTAGATTACTCAACTTTCTTTCCTGCTGTGATGCAAGATAAGATAAGATAGATTACACAGAATTGGGAAATTCAAAAATGTGGAAAGCGATTCATTACTTATTCTACAATAGTAATAAGAGTTATCATTTTTGGAGGCATCTTTTCTTCCCAGTCTTTTCAGTGGGTACAGATGACAAGCATAGAGAGACGATAAGTCTTTACAATGGAAATTAAAGGAATCTTTTCATATTTAGTCGACTGAAAAATTCCAGGGAGTTCAATTTACACCTTAAACTTGATATAAATAAACAGAAAATACTGTACATAAGCTCCAGGCTTCATAACAAGGTGTTTTTTCTGTGATAGTGGTTGGAAACAAGTTAGAATAAATCAAACACGGTTAGTGATTCATCATCCTTTTGATCACAAATTCTTTTAGCCGAGCATCTTAAAAGCTCCTGTTTTTTTTAATCCCAGAGTTTTATTAGTTGAGAGACAAAGGTAATTTCCCTGTATGAAAATGTGATTTTTTTCCCCCTGATAATTCATCTGCCGCTCATGTTAAAATTGGTGTTATTCCATTAAAATCTTGAAAGCTCTAAACAAATGCTTCATCTTGTGAAATATCTGTTATCAAACATCATGTAGTGGTAGATCAAGTAGTACCAGCCAAAAAGATGTTTAGATGTTTAAAATGACTTTATATTTAGAGCTTCAAGAAGTCATTTCCAATTCTTATTTGTGTGCGTGATTGCATGACCCAAACATAAAAACCTCTTTCATTACTTCGATATATTTGCTCTATAAACAGAGGCAAATTATTTATATTTATGTCCACATCACAGTGAACATGGCCCACAGGGTGAACTTCAGTAATCTCATTTATGGCTCAGCTGTGTGCCAAACCCTAAATGCTTTGAGAAAAAAAAAAAAATAATATATATATATATAATATTTAAGTATAGCATATAGCACATAATATATAAGCCCATTAAAATCACTGCAGCTATCAAGGAAATGAGAGTGTGTTTGGCATTTCAAGTGGCATCAGTTGAAAGGAAAACCAAGAATAGCTCACCTGTTTTATTGATCTTTCTGCAGAAATGTCAGGCTAGGTGTTTTGCATATTAGTCTGGCCTGCTTAAGAAATCCTCTCAATGGAAAACAGCTGCATCATTCTTTACATATTTCATACTCCGGAGTGATGACTTAATCTTTTTGATGGGCACCAGCTGCAAGAGACCTGTGGTTATAGAAACTGGGTTAAAATTTCCCATCAGACCTGTCCCGCTCTTTGGATCAATAAACAGGAAGAAACTGAGTACAAGGTGTTTTTGTCACCGCCTGCTCTTTTGTGCAGTTCCTCTTGTCTTCATGTCACACTGCTCGTGTCACTGTCAAGGCAGATGTATTTACCTTTCCCTCCTGAAGTTATCAGGCTTTCATAAGTGGCAACACATTGGTGTCAACGCCAGCTAGCAGGACACACAAACACGCCAATGCAGATGTGTTGAGACAATGGTGTGTTTGCTGTGTGTTACATGAAGGCAGAAATTGAAAAAAAAAAAACAAGACAAAAAGCTTCTCATCATGCCTTCATCTGCAGTTTTGCCAGAGCATGGTTCTGGAGGTTCTCAGCATTTGGAGCAGTTATCAAAAAAGACGCATGTTGCGCTGTTGCTCTCACCTCGCTTGCAATGTTGACGGGGAACTGCACCGATTTTGTACATCAAAGTGTGTTTACAGGCTTTTGTGAGCACAAAAGCGTGTGTGGGAAAGTTTTATTGGCTCTAGAGGGAGCTGTGTGAAGACAAAAACAAATGTCACACGCGATGTCAGCATCAGCTGAGGGTAAAAGTTTAAAAATGCAAAAATCTCGACTATAATCTCCCAGTGGAGTGTTATTCAATTTGGGTAATGACAATTTTAAAAGAAGTAGTGTGGACTGGGATAAAAATGCTTTTTGTTTTGGTTCTTCTGCATATTTATTTTTACAAACAACTACGTTAATGACAAATTTCTAAGAGCACAGTGCTAAAATCTCTTAGAACTGTCATCATATAAAGCCACCTTCTAATTTAGACTCTAAAGATTGCATGAAACAAAGCAACAGTTTCGCCTGTATCTGCTGAAACTATAAATAAATAGAAAGACTCGTATCAGAAGCAAATAGAGTTTGAAGACTAAAGTAGCCCACTTATGCATGACACCTACAGGAGCTGCTCATGCCATGAAGCTTCTGGCATTCAGTTTTCGTGCTGCAGTAATGCCGGAGGAGGTTTTGGAAGGCCACAGTTGTGAAGTCAGCAAAGCATTGGCTCCATCAGCTGATCTGAACAGCTGGTTCATGTGCTTGTGGTGTTCCAAACACATGTTGCCAAGCAGGAAGTTGCAAAAAGACCTCTGGTTGAAAAACTATGCAACGTCAACACTTACAACATGGTTGAAGGGTGTTTCTTTACATCTCTTCTTTACTTTTTACATTTTAATTTATTGGCTGTACTAAATGCTGATACCTATTGACTGGCAAAAAGCTAAAGTTGGCTGATAATATCAGCCTGCCGATAAATTAGTCAGCACTGAACACTAAATAGTGACAGATGAAAATTATGCCTTATAATTTTTTGTTTTTGTCCGACTAAGAGTTTACTGCAGATAAAGGCAGATAAAGCATTAACATCACGTTGTAGTGATTGTTGCATCGCTGAATAACAAGTCATTTCTGCATTGTTCAGTCTTCACTTTTTTAAACAGAGGTATTACGAAGGTGTTAAAAGCATTAATTTTTATGATTAAAATAATACCTGAAGTGCTTCATTCAGATGAACTTGTTTCTGGTCTCACCATTTGAGCATGTGAGCTCTTAACCTTGAAAATAAAGTAATCTCAACTTAAGATTAATTTACTAAGTTTTCCTGGAGGCCAGTCAACATCAGTTTGCTCAGTTGCTATCATTAGACACAGTATGAAACTACAGTTGAATGATTTATCTCCTTCGACTTAAAAACACATTTTTATAATCTTAATAAAAAACGCACGCTTACAGTTTCACTTGAGCCAAACATCTTGTAGGTGTGTTTGTTTCACATTAAGTTTAATTTTATAAAGCCAAACCATGAGTTTGGCTTTATGAGTAAACATATCTGGATAAACACATGCATCACAATTCTTCACCATCTCATCTCCTGCTTTATCATCTTACGGTTTGGTTCCAGAGATTAGCACCCTAACTTCTAACTGAAAGGTCATCAGCCTCATTGTGCTTCATGCTGGGAGTGATTTGCAGCAGCAGCAGCAGCAGCAGTCGTGGAGATTAAAGCTGGGAATTCTCCAGTGTCACTGTGCGGCATGGTGTGATTCACAGCGTAGACCCTTTGATCGGTGACAGAGCCAGAGAACGGGCAGCCAGGCGAAGATTGTGCTGATGGCACAAGGCCTAATCTCTAGATTATCCATCATTCTGCTCCAGTGTGCATCCAGCTAATTAAGAGATGTGTGTTGCAAGATCACATCACGCAGGCGCATTATTTAACTCCCCAAACTTTTATTTAAACGGTCTTCTACGTAACAGCACCTTAGACCTCCTCTTTGACTAATTGGTTGTAATCAGAGAGCAGCGGTGCGCGTCAGCAAGTAATTTTGTGCTCATGCTGTCAAGTGAGAAAGTTTATGCACGCAGCCTCTTCAGTAAAGTTCATTGCTGATGTTTTGAAATATCACACATCATTCATGTGGTTCCTGGTAGGCATCAGGTATACCATCATGTTTCATGACCTCCTCAGTAGTTTCTTATTACCATCTATCCACACCTTAACCATAAAGTAATCAAATATATTTACTCACACACGCACACCTGTGTTTGCTACAGAATTAGATTTTATTTGTCGTAGGTAGCGTGTGCAAAAAATGGAGTATAATCAGCTACCTGTCCAGCGAGTGGAGTGGATTGCAACCCGAGTGTCTCTCTGTGGAGTTGGACACACTGCAGCTCTACAGTGTTGATCATAGTCCTTGTTGTGCCCTGCAGCCACAGCGAGCACGGCATAGCAGCACACGAATCACATTCGCCACAACAGATCTTCAGAATAGTAAAAGGACAAGATCGCGGGACAAGATCGTTTCTGGAGAACCAGCTGAATCATGTGGGGTTTTTTTCCTGCAGACTTTGTAAACAAGAGTGAAGTGATTTATCTCATTTAAAAACCTGAAATTAGTGGCAAATGGGCAGCTCTTACTGCACCTGGATTTGTCCACCCAAATAATCTTGGTGTTGTAAAATCCTGCAAAATTATTTTATATATTTTTTCTACTTTCCATACTACACTCTTAAATGCACTACAGTGATTTAAATGTACTTTTCAGACATCACAGGAATGAGATTTATTTTAATACTGTGCTATCTTGTTGGCCACTAAAGGAGGGTCCAGTCAATAGCTGGCTTGATTTGCTGCATAACAAGTACATTTCTGGCACTTTGACATCCTTTTAATCTTTCAATTAGTCCAGCGTCGCACATCCACTTGGGTGGTGGAGTCTTTGTCCTGCAAATGTTTGTTTTGTTCATAAATGAGTGAAATCCATCACCACCTTTAGACAGCAGCATCTAGTTTGGTATTCAGAATCACATCCCGTTTAGTAATACACATTGTTTTTCTCTTTCTCTGCACAGACTCACTGTGTTCTCAGCTGGAGGATAATCAAAGAGTGTTCGCCTGCTTGCTGCCGGGCCTGAAGAGACACGCTTTGCACATTTATTTCATTTTTTATTTATTTTTTTGCATACAATAAACAGTGAGCACAAGCAAGTCTCTGCTTGGACCCAGGTCTGTAGGTTAATAATGGGATCAGTCAAGCCCTTCCTATTCCTGCTGCTGCCCCTGATGTTTTTCAACAGACTGTCACAGCTGTGGGCCTTTCCATTCAGCCCATCCTTGGACCTGGATGTCACTCCGAGATCTACCGTCTTCTCAAAAGGTGAGGCTCAAGCAGCTTTTTTTTTATTAGAAGTTTTAAACTGTGATTAAAGCTCTGTACAGGGGGATTACTGGTAAAAATGTACGAGTGAATCTTCCAAAAAGTTAGTTATAGTTTTAATAACATATTAGTTAAAGATTTAATCTGCTTAAAGATCATTAAAAAAGATGCAGAACGTGGCTGGATTTTTATGTTTTCATCACAGTAATCCAATTACAGTTGTCTGTACAACAAGGGGTACATTGCAGACGGGGATTGCAAACTAAAAGGTGATTTAGCATCTTTAAACGTTTGGCCAAAATATAAACAAATATTTGCCAAAAATATGGAGCTCAAGTTTTTTCCCCCCCCCCAGCATATGTCCCTGAATAAATAGCAGCAGAAGACACCCTGTTCTTGTCCCCCAAAGCATTATGGCAGTGCTGACTTAGGGGAGCTATTCCACCTCCTATTAATCCCATTGTACAGCAGTTGGCTTCGGTTTGACCCAGCTCTAAGGCCAAACCAGAAATGGGAAGGCATGAGAGTTGATGGCTAATTTGAGCATTTACTGTGACCAGTAAAAAAGAAAATAAACATGAAAGCAAATGAAGCATGTTCATCAGTGGCATAGTGAAACTGCCAAGTGTGGAGGAACATAATCTAGACCAGAGTGTACGATCACATAGATGAAGTTGAGATTTCAGCTGGAGGGCTTTTATCTTATACCAGGTGTGCCAAATCAGCTGATTACTATAGTGTTGCATGAGTAGTTCACAGACACCTGGGGAAACAGAGTTGTCATTCACATTTCTCCACAGATTACCTTAGACCAGGGGTGGGCAAGTCCAGGCCTCAAGGGCCGGTGTCCTGCAGGTTTTAGCTGTGTCCTTGATCCAACACAGCTGATTTAAATGGTTAAATTACCTCCTCAACATGTCTTGAAGTTCTCCAGAGGCCTGGTAATGAACTAATCATTGGATTCAGGTGTGTTGACCCAGAGTGAGATCTAAAACCTGCAGGACACCGGCCCTCGAGGCCTGGACTTGCCCACCCCTGCCTTAGACGGAGGCCATCACAAATTTTGACATGGTTCTCAATATGTAGGACTGACCAAAACGTAATGGCTGAAAGAATGGTTTACACCTGCTTCTACATGAAAAAAGCCACACGCTGTTTTCATTTTCACAATTACAATATTGATATTGTGTTTAAATTGACATAAAATAACACTTGTGTCCAGGGAAGCTTGCATTGGCAATAAGATGCTAGAATTCTTAAGGATTTACAGCATGACTGTACTCCCTTCTTGGAGTCTGTTTCCAAATGATAACAGATTTGAGAATTGTAGTTAAATCACAAAAGACACTTATATGTGTGTATAAAAGGGACTGGTTGTGGTGGTTGATGTGGACTGCTATCAGGAAGCTCCTGCTAGAAATTTTCTCCTGCTGCTTTTTTCATGCAGAAATAAAAATTGCATAAAGTGGCTCATGGCACTGTGAAGTTTATAGTACTCACATAAAGGTATTTTATTTAATAAAAAGCCACCAAAATGACAAAAAAATTGAATTTATCTGTTGTTTCAATCACTTCTATCAAAAATATGGTGAAAATTGCCAGAAGACAAAATGTTTACCTTGTGAAATGTGGCTTAATACAGGTCCATTTGTTCAGGGCATGTTATTGTCACATGTGCTCGTATAAACTGGAGAGCTCTTGAGCACTTCGAAGCACTTAGTAGTTCTTTGCAGCATGATTATCATCCAAAAAGAGACCAGATACACAAAAAGAGACACAAAAAAGTATGAGCAGGGACAAACTCCATTAGTACAGCGTATTTCCAGATGCATCCACAAACACATGTGCACAACCCAACTAACAGATCGCCTCGCTGTCCTTATTTGCTGCTGCTTCGACTGCTTCCTCCCCTCCCTGTTACGGAAGTGGCACAGTTTTTGCAGTTGGCCCCAAAGACAGCTCCTTCATGCTCAGAGTTATTAATCGCATCTCTCATGCCCTGTCCTAGATCACACGGCTCAGCAACCACTTCTAATGAAACAATAGACAAGAAGCCTCCATAAAAGAGGACCTGAGCACGGCAGACCTGATTACTGTTGGTGCAGAAAATACTGCTGAATAGGTGTGTTTTGGCACACAGCGGGTATTTACACACACCATCAGCACGTCTTCCTTACACCTCCACCTCTTACTTCCCACCAGCTCACCTTTACCCTCCCTCTCTCCTCACTTACTGCGGCAGAGGCCAGCTGCAGCGAGAAGGGAACTCCAGCACAGACAAACAGTAATGGCTGGCGTTCTTACCTCCACTCCACCCCACTCCACTTTTCTCCTCTTCGGTCCTCCGAGGATGAGTATTATTAGCGGGCGGGTGGAGCTAACAGGGCCGGCTGTATTGCTAGCCGAGCTCTCTGGTGTCATAAGTGCTATTGAGAGTATTGCAGGGTGAGATGATATTTTGGAGATGGGAGGATGTGCCGCTTGATGTTCTGAATCACAATAACTCTTGAGAGAGGCTGTAACACAGCAGAAGCTGGTTGTCTATTTGTTCCCAGTTCTGTGGTGCATTTCCGTGATCCGAACTGAGAGGATGATTACTTTGTTTGCTGGAGAGAGAGGTCTGAGGTCTGAGCTTTGCTTCAGAGTGCACTGATTGGTTGAGAGTGAAAAGTACACTGCAGAACAATGAATAAAGAAACCGTTGTGGAGCTGTTTACTGCAACTACTGGGAGGTGAAGCACTGACCAGACTACGAATATCTTTTGGTTATTTATCAAATAAATAAAAAGGGCTTGCTCTATTGAGTGCTCATCAGATGGGACTGCATGCAAAATTAATTTAGCCACCAGCTCTAAATAAAGTAGTCTCTGCAGTTGTATGAGTTTGTCCTTTCCCACTTCACACTTAGCTGGTGGATTGTTGTGGAATTAAAGTTGTTTGGATGAGCGGTTTTTATGTTTGGCTAAAAGTTGTTAATAAGATGTGGATGAAGGCATGCCTGGGTTGGTTTGCAGAGGACCGCCACGTCTCACCATCATACTCCCCTTGCTGCTCTTATATGTACATTTTATTTTAAATTATTTAGTAATCTAAATTAGAAACTCATGTTTTGAAAATTTCTAGTTTTGGTCTCTATTTTATGTTAAGAGCTAAGAGACTTTATACAAACTCAACTCCAAAAAAGTTGGGATGCTATTGCTGGCAGAGGTAAGACCCAAACACAGGACTCGGAACATGGGGGAATAAACTAATAGGTGGTTTTATTAAACTAAAGTTCAAAATAACACAAAAAAACAAAACTAGGAAGACTCAAACCATCGACACAACAACAAACCCATATAGCAAGGGAGGACACAACAATGACAGAGAACAGAAGAAAATGCAGACAATGGCTGTGTCCCAATTCAGGGGCTGCATCCTTCCGAGGACCTGACCTTCACGGTCTACGGGGGGCGAGGACCTCCAAAGGCTGAGAAGGCCGGAAGTGAAAGGCTTGTGAAATGGGACAGTCTAGCCTTCAGATTTGAGTCACCAGCTGTTCCCGCCCTTACTGCTTCCACCTCCTCGGTTTTACCGTCTCCGTTGCTGTTGCCAGTGGTGGAAACTGGAATTGGCTGGGCCGCGCTATGAATTCTGGGTTATGTTGGGCCACGAAGGATACACCCAATCCATCCTTCAAATTCAGGAAATGAAGGACGCATTTGTCGGACGCATTTGGAGCAGCCTTCGAATTGGGACAGCCTTCGTCGCGTCACTGTGACGTAACCGGCCTACAAATGCGGCCCACGACGGATGCAGCCCCTGAATTGGGACACAGCAAATATATACACAAGGAGGATAACAAGGGTACAGGCCACAGGTGGGAAGACAGCTGACACTAATCCAGACAAATGAGACAAGGGAAGCAAAACTGAAGAGGATACACACGAGACACGAGATTGTCAAAGTAAAGCAGGAAGCAACACATATATTTGTTCTTCAGGCTCACTATTATCTCCTCATGCTGGGCAGATACTGCTATGTGTGAGGTGTCCCATGGCTATGGTGACTTGATTTTGTTTTGACACTAAAACCTACCTTGTTAGGTTTAGAAAAAGATAGCTTTGGTGTAACATAATTGAAAAGTGACAAGTTGGAAGTGATCCCCTCACTAATGCTGTAACCTGCCTAAGGACACCTTGTGCTTAAGTCATGAAAACAACATTAACTGAGGCACAGAGAATGAGCTCACCCCAGGCTCACCTACAGAGTCTTCTGTTTAGTGAAGCACAAACACAGCTGCAAACAGCAGTTGTTCCTATCAGGCACATTTTGACCAGGTTCTGTAAATGCACAGTGGAAGAACTTATCTGTGTTCTGTCCTCCCAGAGATCAAGTTTGTGACTATTCATTTACACATCTCTGACTGTGCCTGGGATTATAAATCATACATACTCTTCTTACTGTGGGCACTTTTCTGTGCTGTAGCCTGAGCCAGTCTGTCATTACAGATTTTATTTTTCTCCTTGCCCTCACAGAAAGTTGTCCTTGACCCAGTTTCTAATCATCAGGGAAGGCGTGTGAGTACATGTGAGAGTGCAGAATGTGCACGTGTGTCAGCATGCGTTTCATCACTCTCAGGGCATGCCCTGCAAATGTGTGCTGCATATATATATGTGTGTGTGTGTCTTGTAGGGGGTGGACTTATTTAGTGCCATGTAAAAAGATGCATCTCCTGTCACTTTCCTTGTTGAGACGTCAGCAGGAAGGATGGGGGAAGGGAAGTTTCTTCTCCTTTTGATGATATGTGGGTGTCACTATCTGTGGGAAGATTGATATTATTTTTCTTTGCTGTCGCTCATTAATTTACAGTATGCTTTACTGGTTTGCTGCATGAGTGGGAGGAGAAGGACATGCTGTATCACAGAGAGAGAGAGCGCTTGGATATGTATATCAGACAGAAAATGACAGAAGAGGTCTTTATGCATTCTTGGAGTGAACAGGTACATCGGAAAGGCCACCACAGGCAAACAAGCAAAGAAATAAGTCGAATACATGTTTTTTTATCCAATACTGAGTAGGGCTGGGACAACGCGTCGACGCAATCGATTACGTCGACGTATTTTATGCGTCGACGTAAAACATTTGCGTCGATGCGTTGTCACTTTCAAAAAAACACATGTCGGCAGCGAGTAGCGGTAACATGTCGACTTAAACCACGCCCCCCGAACACGCAGTTCTACAGTATGGGGATATTTTAACCGAAAAGGAAGTGATTCAGTCTTTGCCGGCTTTTTACGGATGAAATGGCCTATCATAAAACGACCG
>VURO01035368.1:0-14567 GCA_015108175.1 Pelvicachromis taeniatus | reverse complement strand
TGTGTCCAGTTTGAATCACACTCTTCAGTTTCACAAGAAAGTAGTTGGTAATTGTTTACAGAGAAGTTAGCATTTTCCATGCAAGGTTAGGATGACAGAGTCATATATATATATAAATATATATGTGTATATATATGTATGTATGTATATATATATGTATGTATGTATATATATATGTATGTATGTATATATATATATGTATGTATGTATATATATATATATATATATGTATATATGTATATATATGTATATGTATATATATATATATATGTATATATGTGTATATATGTATGTATGTGTATATATGTATGTATGTGTATATATGTATGTATGTGTATATATATATGTATATGTATATGTATATGTATGTATATATATATATATGTATGTGTATATATATATGTATGTATGTATATATATATGTATGTATGTATATATATACATATATGTATGTGTATATATATATATATATGTATGTGTATATGTGTATATATGTGTGTATATATATAATTATTATTATTATTTATTTTTTTTTCTAATTGATTACCTGCTTTTAAATACCTTTTACACTGTGGTACAGTATTTGTCTGCACCGACAGCAGGATTATTTTTATTTTGCCCATCTTAAACAAAATCTGACAGATTGAATTAATCTGGAATTTTCCAGTTATGTGATGTTTTTCTGTGGTAGGTTATTCCTCTGATGAAAAGCCTGATCCTTGCTTTTTCTTTGTGACCTCAGCAGCACCAGCAGAAAACTGATGACGGCCCTCACAGAATAACTAAGAGCAGGTGAGTCCGTCATTACTTGATTAAATAAACAATTTTAGTGTTAATGCCAGCTAATTTTCAGACTGAAATACAACAACAGGGGAAATATTATTATAAAATTGCATTTGTGGAGTGAATTTTTCCATCACATGCACTTAAAATGACAGCCTCCTTCTCTTGTTTGTTTGTTCGTGTCTCCAGGTCAGCAGGAGGTCAGCTGTCTTCGTCTGGTCTCGTTGAGAGCAGAACTCAGTCCTCGTCCCAGTTCGGCGAACGTCCTCCGTCCTCCAAACCGTGTGGAGACAGAGATCGGGAGCGGGAACACCGGGAGCGCCTGGCCCAGTCGTCCCGGCTGTTCTGCCGGCCTGAACACAGAGACGACATCTGGAACCATCAGCGGCGCCGGTCCACTGGGTACGAGGCCTAGACCAGCAGAAAAAGACCAGAGAGAGGGGTGTCAGGGGGCAAAACTTTATTACACAATGACTTCATTCCAGTACGTTAACCTATGGAAAAGTACCACATGTTCTCATCAACTTCTTTTACACTACTTACTTCTGGTCTTACAGGGGGATGCGTTAGTCTGACTGGAGCTTACAAACTCACAGGAGGGTGTGTCCAAAATAACAAAAATTAAGTATTCAAATACTAAACACTACTAAATTTGGCATGAATATTTTTGCATTAAATTTAGAAGTTTTCTAAAAAGATTTTAAAAAGACAGGATTTTTTTGTGTCTGATCTGTATCTGGCAAATTATTTAAAAATATTTAGATATTCATAGATATATATTTTTTTCTTCCTGAAAACTCCATAAATGACCCATGGTCTCTAATAATAATAATACTGATACTACTAATAGAGGGAAAACTATGTACAAAAGATGGACGTAGCTTCTAGGTCTGAGAAGTGGCGTCATTGTGGAAGTGCCTTAAACCTGCATTGTTTCTAATGGCCAGCAGGGGGCGGAGTCTGTTCACAAAAGAAGTCTATGAGACGATTAAAGGTTCCGCTTGCTTGGTTTTTGACCGAGTACATCCAGCTTTTACATAATTAGATAATAGAATTCTGAAGATGAGAACACATTATCATGCCTGCTTCCTCCTAACAGGGTTTACAACACAAAGCAATAACAAATATAACTCCATGAGCTCTTTGCATCAGGCACATTCCACTTTTAATTGCCTGCATTGTGTTGCTGTATTTTTGGTACTTTTCCATAGAGTATTAAACTGAAGTGGACCATTGTAAACTGTTACACTTGGTTATTTTTTGGTTGTATGAGTGCGTAAACCTTCAATATTGAAACATGGAACTGAATTCTGTCTGTTAAGTATAATAGTTCATTTTATCTTCAGGTACAAAGATGTGTTTTATATTCGTCTGTTGATTTTTGGTTTAATGCCCGTCTGATCACAGCATTTGAATTTGACGCCTGATGACACGTCCTCTCCTCTGATCAGACCTTCACATCTTGGCCTGGTTCGCTCAAAAACTCCTGATCAGTCAAGTTATCGTATCTGTGCCTGTGATTTCTAAGCCAAATCATCACTCGGGATCGTCTTGATAGATTTGTTTAGTCTGTTATTGTTCAATCACATCTTAACAACCTGTCATGTGTGAAACCTTTGGTTTCTACTGAAGAAGCATTCAAGGAGCTTAATTCTTACTACTCCAAGAGAAATCCTGGGTCTTTGCCTTTGACCAGTACACCCAACCCCACAGTCTGTTCTTTCTTGTGTCTATTTTGGCCTGTGCCCAACCGGTTCCATGTCTCAAGGCTGGCTTCCAAGGTCTGGTTCAAAAATCCCTTCCAAGAACCACTCATAGTTTGGTCTATCCCTTTCCAAGAGAGGGTCCTGGTATGTAAAGAGTTTGCATGGCCTAATTCCTTTTTCTTTGTTTGATGGAACCAAATTCAGTGCCATGGTAGTGGTGGCTATTTTAGGCAATACCCAACTCCAGCTCTTTTGGGCTCTACCGATCACCATTTCCCCTGTTTGCCTAAGGAGGTAATCATATTTCTTGCATAAGGTTACTCAAAAATAAAACGCACACCTGTTTGCCTTGGAAAACTCTAGCAGGGTTTTTTCCCCAAACAGTGCTGTTCCCAGGATCACAGAGGCACACAACCCCCATCACCAGGATAATGAGATGATTCTTCAAATGATTCTTATATGGGAAAGTTAATGTCTCAGTATCCCGTTCATGAGTAAAGTGATAACAAGACTGAGGGTGAGGTGGTTGATCGTGGTAAGCTACTCATGACCGCCAGTTTAGTTAGTACGAAAAGGAAGTAGCTTAGGTGGTTTGAGCAATTAGGATGCTTCCCGGGCAGAGGAGACTCTGAGTGAAGTTGTTGTCCTGGGAATGTTTCAGGAGTAGCTGGAAGCTGTGCTGGTAAAAGCAATGCCTGGAATACCCGAGTTTGCCTAAGCAGTAGAAAATTGATCAGTGTCTCTTATTCTTGGTCACATTTTCAATAAAGGTCTTCTTGTCAGCACTGATTTGGTTTTTAAAGCACAGGCACGAGTTCGATGATGCCAGACCTGGGTCAAATATGTTCAGCATGTATCTGGGAGGAGTTTCCATTGAAGCTCGATCTGCTTTTGATGCATAGAAAGAAAAGATCTCAACAGGTGGTAAATAAAGATGGAAGAGACATAACAGCTTTATTCTACTTCTACTCAAATAAGGATGAAATGTTGCAGAAATGGGCGAGCATATTTTACCGGTGGATTTGAGATGTGGCGCTGACACGCCGCCTACCTGGACTTCATGAGCATCAGCCGCCACCATCTCGACTCCACGCCACTGGACTTTGGATGTGGACCCTTGTTGGGGTAAAGTCATCTGTAGCTGCTTGGATTGGCTGTGCTCTCAGCATAACATCGAGGCCAGGACAAAAAGTGGGACTTCGAGATCGTGTCTGTAGATGATGTCACATGTCCTAGATGATGATGCCCATTTCTGGGATGTTGGAGCTGTCACGCCATCCAGCTGAGTCTGTGAGAAACTTGCCAAAGCAGGATTTCATCAGTGGTGTAGTGGAGCATAACTGCATCTCTGGACTAAGAAAAACCAAAACAGCACAACTTTTTGGGTGGTTTGTCATCCAGCCTGAACTGAAAAAAGACCCCAGGACTTGTTAGCGTAGCCGAAGTCCATTAATGGAGACGGTTGAAAATGCGGATGCTTTGGTTGAAGCTAGGCTTGCTTTTTATATTTTATCGTGTCCTCCGCTACACCTCTGAATATAGCTGATCGGGTACATGAAGGAGCGGTTTGGCCCAGGTCTGGAGGACGCCACACACTTAACGAATGTATGAGTTAATTTATAGCTCACAGTGAAGCGACGCCGTGCTTCAAGTCCCGACTTTTCAGGCTTCAGCTCGCGCTCCTTCATGTTTAAACGGGTGGAGATTCTCCAATCACACACGAATGACGTCGCGTCAGCGCTTTCATCCAAAGTGACTTAACAGTGCAGTCCATTTGCAGTAACGACTCACGACGGCTTGTTTGACAGAATCATTCCTCAATCCGTTTACATTTCTGCACTCATCTAATGTTAGAATGTAAATGTAAAAGGCAGTATTTGGTGTAAACTGTATCTTTGCTGTCGTCAGTTTAGGTTTTGTTGATGGTGATGATAGATATTTTATATACACAGCTGTTACAAGTCATCAAGTGGAGGTGGTGGTCCTAGAGTACTATAACTTGGCAGGACTTTTGTATGACTCGCAAATAGAAATCATTTTATGTCTAACAGGGTGTCTGCAGGTTCTGGAAACATTTTAGTATTTCCTAAATTATGTCATGCAAATTCGTCTTGGAAATATGTAATTATGGAACTATATTACCCTGCTGCTGCTGAGACATACAGCATGAAATATTATCTGTATTATCTATCATTCTCTCTTTCTTTGCAGTTAGTCGGTGTGAATTTGACTTTGGATTGACCTTGTCAGATCGTCGAGAATTGAGCTTCCAGGCACCCTTTTTGAATTTCAGATTTACTGGGATATTTTTAAAGCCAATTATATGTTTGTGTTTTCATTGGAATCCAACTGAGATGTGAGAATTTTGGTAGTAATGTAGAGTATATCTTTGATATTAATGTTCTGTGGTCAAAAAATGGATCTGTGGACCCTGAAACACTATTCTTGAATTTCGCCACTTGGAGAAACGTTAATGCAGAAGGATTTGGATAAACTGAGCACTGCTGTTGTTGATGTAAAAACCCCATCTCTTAATGTGACCATGTCCTCTTGTGTGGATAACAGGAGTAAAAGATGCTATAATGAGAAAAGTTTTTCAGAGGAAGTGGAATCTCCTGAAAAGGTTGACAAGTTTGTGTTGGCATTTGTGATGTCACCAGCAGATATAAGGGTGGACATTAAGCTTCGTATTGGGGAGTAATCCAAACCACACAGCAGCGTACTAATGACGAACCTCCTGCTGTGGATGGATCATCTCAGATGTTCTCTCGGCTGAAGTTTGGGCCGTTTTTTAGCATCGTCTTCTTGCTGTAAGTTGCCGTTTGCCTCTGGCCATCGGAGACCCTCAACGTGAACTTTTACGTCATCCTCTGTCTGCCATCTGATAATGTGTTCATATCCTAACCAACATAACAGTGTTCCTGGGAGACGTTACGGCTTTGTAGCTCATGATTCGCTGCTGTACGGTCATGTGACAGTCAATAAGTGTTTTTTCTTCACTCCCATTGGTAAACATTCAGTGGCTCTGTGTACGTCTGGTTCCTCCACCGTTGTTGCTACAAGTTGCTGAATATCATGAAGTTTCTCGAGGTTTCTGGTTACTTCGTCACTGCTGGCCTCTTCCTGTGTGGATGCCAGTTTAGTCTGCAGCAATGCTGGTGAGGGATGACTTACTAAATTTATGTTTTGGGGTTTTTTATTCAGACAACAGCAGATCTCTTGGAAGTGTGCAGGCGTTGGGTTCGACTCTGGACTGCTTCCTGTTGTGTATTTGAAAAACGGTAGAAGATGCATGAAGCAGCCCTACTACTACCACTACTACTACTACATATGTAGCTATTGTGTTACTGTGAAAGCATGCTTCATATGTAGCAAAAAAACTCCTATAAAATGCCGTTATCTTGTACTACCATGTGTACTTTTGTAGCAGAGTGAGGTCTATTTTAATGGTATTTGAAGGAGCGTTGCACTAAAACCATCCAAGAGAGCTTTGCTTGGCGCTGTTGGATGTCATTCGATGGGAAGAGGGATGTATAATGGACAATCAGCAGGGTTCATGCACAGGTTTGAAAGAGTTTTGAAATGTTTGGGGTGAGCGATGTGCAAGAGGCGGTTCAAATGTGTAAGAAAAGAAAAGTATTGTACCTGATGTATTGTTTGTTTGAATATGACTCTCTGCCTTTCTTGCAGTAAGTTGGTAGAGGTAACATTAGCTTTTCTGTTTGCGTAAAACTGTTCTAGCAGCAGCGTTCTGTTTGATATTCTTGATTTCTCGACTTCTGTCCGTAGGGATTTCATTTGCAGAAGTAATCTCTAGTTTTGTGCCTTCACTCAAGAACTCTGTAGTCTGTAAAAAAACAAAAAAAAACAAACAAACTTAAAAAAAAAACACTGTGCAAAAATGCAATACTGTGAAGATCTGAAACACTTTATGTTAAATCCTGTCGGTCGGTATGTGTGATAGCCATCGAAGATTAAAGAACAAATATGACGCCATCCGCTGTTTTATTGTCTGTTTTTCTTTTATTAAAGATCATTCAACAGACGAGGAAAAGTCTTAAAAAGGGGTCCAGTTTCGTGCTTCATATTCATGCCATCCAAGTTGAATGAGGGATTGATGACATAATGAAGTTATTGCTACATTAGAAGTGATAATGATGAATGAACCCTTCGATACGAGGACACAAGATTTCTAGAACATTACAAAATACCAATGAGGGGTGCATTACCAACCGCTGGCTGTTTGTGATACACCTGCAGGTTTATGACCTCCCATTATGCACCCACAGGCATCAATATGAGGTTGGTCACTCATTTGCTGCTATCCGGTCTTTAAGTAACGGCGTACTGCTTTCATGGTCCAAACTCTTCTGTTTATTAAGGCTGTTGTGTTTTTAACATGTTTTAATGTTTTGTATCTTGTTCTATTTAATCTGAACAAGCCCCTAAAAACAAGTCAGTGATCACTGTCGACCTCTCTGGGTTTTTATCAGCACTGTTCGTGTTAAAGCTCAGTGTTTAAAGCTGACTGTAACTCCAGCCCATGCAGCAGTGTATTAATGACTAACCTGGTTTTGTGGATGGATGATCTCAGCTGTTCTCCTGCCATGTGATTGCATTTGTCCCTAACCATCGGGAACGTTAACTTTGATCCAGTGGGAAACAGTTAGCCTTCATCCTCCAGCTTCACTGTGTTTATGCTAACATAGCTGTGCAGCTAGCACATCATTATATAGCAGCTAGCCCAGCGTCAGTAACCGTACACGCGTCCCTGCTGTTTAGCTTCTGTCTGCAGTGACAGCAGAGCTGTTTGTTCACGAGTCCCTCAGTCTGAACATGGGACAGTATGTTTAAGTGGAAACTAGCGAGCTAACTTCCTGCTAACTTCTAACTCTGTTAAACTTCATAAATCCTTAAACTTCATTGTCACACCTGGTAGAGCAGCCACACTCATCATGTTGTTACAGGAAGAATAGTTTGGACCCGGAAACGGAGAATGACGTCAGACTTCGAGTGGATGTGAAGGTGGTTCAAACTTGAGTTTCCTGAGTTACCAAACGCTAAGACTTTATTAAAACACATCAAAGGCATCCCATGAAAAGTTACATTTTCAGTTTACATCCGGACATTTGATATCGTGTCTTTGTACTTTTTCTAACTGAATAGAAATATAAATAATTTGCAAACAATTGCATCTTATTTACATTTTACACCACAATGAAACTCAGAAATGGGCTTGTACACATACTATTTATTTAAACACATTTTTACTTACTTAAGTCAGGACAGAAAAACAGAGTGAGACATACAGACATGTATACAATATACTGGAAAACCAAGTCAGCATATTGTTTAGCTGAGTGATAAATAGTGTTTCTCTTGTGGATTTTCAGCAGTCGGGCATTTATTAGTGAAGTCAAGTGAGGAAGAAGCACATATCCATACAGGGCAAAGGACATCTCAGAAGCTTGACAGCTAGTAAGTAGAAATAGGAACGCACCCCTCCAGCTCCCGTTACAACTGTGGTTATTGCGCTCAGTGTGTGCCCACTCCTCTTTGCACTTGCCATTAGTACATTTTCCAACCCAGTTAGCAAGGACCTCAGAGCTCAGCACTGGGGTAAAGAGCAGCACTCACTACTGCATCTCTGCATTCAGCTGAGCACGGCTGAGAAACCAGTTCAAACCTCCTGAAAGACTTGAACAGATTTGGCAGATCTCCATCAGATTTGGCAGTCTTCTACCAAGTCGGCCACTGTGCGAGATGCCAATATTAGGTAGTAGCAACACACACCTAGATCTAACGTCTCCACAAGAATATAATCTACAATGATAGTAATACACAATACTGTCCAGCTAATAAATATTTTACAATAATCTTCTGGCCAGCCATTAAAAAAATGTAACAAGCGTACACCATTTGATGAGTTATCATTTAAAAATAAACCCAATAAAAACATAAGTCAGGAACAAATCAATGAATCATTATTTTATATACTTTTTGGGAAAACATGGACAACCTACTCTGCTACTTTAAATATACATTACTGGATACATGAGGATTTTTCTCCCATAACCCAACTTTTGTGAACATTATGTCTTTAATCCTTCTTCTTCTTCCAATCACATTGGTGAGCTGGTGTCGGACTGTGCAGCCACGCAGAGTCTGTGAGGATTCCCAAAGAATACGCTTCAAACAGTGGCTTTGATCCACTTTATGGAGCGTGTGTGTGTGTGTGTGTGTGTGTGTTTGCTTGTTTGTCACAGTACTTATTTATTTATTTTGTTGAAGGCAGGTGTGGAGGATGGGTGAGTGTGTGCTGCAACATGAGGCATGAAGAAAGGTTTGTGATGTGGAGATTCCTCACCAGGTGGTGTCAATAAAAAGGACAGTGCTGCTGAAATATCACACATCATTCTCAAACCCCTGTCACGGAGGCACTTTAGTCAATCAAACATCATTTATTATTTATTTATGTAATATTATTATTATTATTTGGTGGAATGGAATCTGTCAGATAGATCCATTGATCTGTCTTTGCATTGCAGAAACGATACGACCAAAGTATTTATCCTTCAGAGGTCAAATACATATTCTTACAATGGATTATTGAACGACTACAGTTTGGTTTTCTTCTGATTTCTGAATGGACGAGTTGCCCAAAATGCGGATGATGCAGTAAATGCAACAACACAGACCTCCAGGTTCTGATTAGTGGGACCTGAGGCAGGCTGCATATCTGAATTCCATGGGCCCTACAGACAGTGCACTTCAGCTCCGTGACTCAGCATATGCAGTGTGTGTGTGGAGGTGTGTGTGAGACTGTGTGAACGTCCTGTCGTAGTGCAGAGGCAGGTATCGATGGCTATTAGTTAAACACGTGTCATCCGCTGTGGTAAAACCATTAGTCCCAAAATAAAATGGACACAACGTTGCCACTGAGTCATCTGATGATGTGGGTATGTGCACATAGTGCGTACGTATGCACGTTCAGGCGGCGGCGGCGGTTTGGAGGTAGGCGGCACAGTCGTTCAACAAAATGAATAGCTCTCGGACTAAATTAAATTTCAGCTGGAATTAAATGATTGGAAGTGGTCTCTGTGTGTGCTGCTGGATCGCTGCGGGAGGGCAATATTGCTAAAAGGCTTTTAGAGGATTAATTTAATGTTTTTTTCTCCTCCTTCTTCTCCAGCTCTCACAGCTTTTTCCCATTTATTTGTTCCTCATCCAGGTGCTCATAAACCACAGCATCCCTCTTCTGTTGACATCTAGTAGTTAAAAATGGCGACGAGCCTACAGGGTGCGTCTAAGGAGGTGGGCTCAGTTTTATGTCTACGTTGTTTTCCTGGGGGAGGCACATGGGAGTGCAGCACACATGCTGTCGCTTTGTCATGTCAGGGCTAACAGTGGGGGGCATGCTGGGGAAGTCGCTTTGGTGGATAGGCCACTTTGGCAGGTGTGGAACAGCTTTGTGAGTCACATAGCGTCGTCACTGGAT
The DNA here is from genome assembly GCA_015108175.1 of Pelvicachromis taeniatus. Lineage (NCBI taxonomy): Eukaryota > Metazoa > Chordata > Actinopteri > Cichliformes > Cichlidae > Pelvicachromis > Pelvicachromis taeniatus. Next base: position 4,580 of record VURO01035368.1, on the reverse strand, counting down.
GAAGCCCCCATCCCTCTGTTTTAAAGGTGTACAGGGACAGACCACTCACCAAAGGAATAAACACTACTCTGCTCTTCATGCCTGTGTAGCTGCAGCAGAGCCACTGTAGAATCAGCACACATGGCTAGCTTAGCTAAATGCAATGGGTATAAACAGTGTGTGTAACACCGACAGCAAAAATCCAAATCCGGATAATTGCTTCACTTTTAAGGAGCTTTGCACGTCAGAGAGAAACGCGTGTTGAAGTTTTCTCTTTTAATACGGTGACGAAACGCGTCTGCAGTCAGATCACATGCGTGTTATGGCTCATAACACTAAACAAATGTGCGTGACCCATCAGTCAATCAATCACGCAAACAATCCATTCCCCCAGTACACTAATCAATTAACCACGCATCCAGTCACATAGGCTTTTGCACAGGCTGATGAAGCGCACGCAGGCGCGTCAGTGCCACTCTCACTTTGAATTAGCAGGCGAGAGACGGCCGATGTTGAGATGAATGGATCCCCGTTTGCTGGGGCTTGTTTTGATGACCCGTGTTCAGTTAAATTATTGCCGTAATGACGCCACAATGGTGATGGATCGCTCCTGTTACTGTTTCATTAGCTGTGTCAACAATCACCCACTGCAAACGGACTGAGCCATTACACTAACCTTTGATGAGCTCCGCAAATATCAAACTTAAGTAAGAAAACAGCACATATGGAATTTAACTGCAGATATGTTGTTTTCACTTATTTATCAGTTATTAGATGAAAATGATAAATAAATGAGACGATAAATCTGAGACAGCTTCAATAGCATATATGAAGAAATCCTACATATTATACTGTTTATTTCATGCACAACACTTAAATGAACATATGATATTAAATTAAGTGTGTCTCACACAGTTTCATCACGTTGCATTCTTTGGTCAGAAGTCTTCGTTTGTGCAGTGCAGAGAAAGCTTTGTCATTTATTGTCATTTCATGTGGGGTTTTCTGGGATGTGAAAATGGACAAATAACTATTAAAGCTCCTCATCTTCATCAGACAGTCACTTTAATTGTAGGCACTTGGAAAAGTTTGGATGCAGCAGTGATTAGTGATAGTCTCGTCAGCTAGAAGGGGAAGAGCAATCAAAGGTAATTGCTGCGAATCATTGTGATGTTTTAATTGTGCACCTGCATTTCTCAGCGCTGGCTTTACATTGGAGCTAAGTGTTTTTCTCTGTTATGTCTATGGATGATTTGTGGATCTGGGCTGCAAAGGGTTGTCTTTGTTTCTAACTGGTGACCAGTTCAGGATGCCACTGGGGGAGACACAGGGCAGCTGAATATGGTAGTTAAGAAAATGGGTGTAAATATATATATATATCATAAATGCACCTTCTTGTGGGGTTGTTTTCTGTGCCTCACTGAAATAACTCAATATACTATAATTGTCATGTAAATAAAGTCGTTTGCATTCTTAATTCCAAGCACAGCACATCTCCATCTGAGCTTCCATGGAAATGAGCGTCCCACCGAGTTTGGATTTGAATTTCTAATTGTGGGTTCCCCAGTGTAATTTAATGGAATTATCATTTTGCAGACATGCTTTGCATCAACAGATTAAAAGCTGCTCATACAATGTCTGATGATAAAGTGAAGCCATGGCTTTTGTGCAATCACCACTTGGTTTTTTTCTCAGTGAAAACAGAAGCGTTAATAGTGATGTGTCGCTGTGTAGTGAATCAGAAGAGTGAGGGCCGGGTCGAGGTCTGTTGTGTTGCCACGGTATCTAACACATACATCACACACAGCATCATTCCTATGCTGAACGTAAACGTAGTTATAAGTCAAGATTGCGTCTTCTGTAACGTTTGTGCCTCTGGGTTCTCATTGGCTCACACTCTCGTGGCGCCGTAGCACGCACATGAACGAGAGGCGGGAGGCGATTGTAGTTCCTATTAACAGGGTGCTGCCGACGAGCCGGCTAACTGCTCAGTTTAGTTTTGTCTCTCTGTCATATTTACAATTAAACATTTTTAAAAATGAAACATTTTAAAAGTTTAATCACATTAGATATTGATATCTTCACATGGGAATTGATCCTGCAGCATGAAGCGCTGGCATTGGAAGTATGGATATTTCAGGATCGCTCTGCACATGACTCCCCCTCAGTCAGTGAGTGAGATGGTAGACAGTGATGAGGAGGAGAGTGGAACAAAAATACATAACTATGAGTGGCAGCCATGAAGGACGCAGCATCTGGCTGCAGTTCAAAGAAGAAGCAGAAACTAAGAGTGTAAGGAGCTCAGGGGAAACGCGTCTGGACTTCTTTAGGTTGCTTGAAGACGTTTCACCGCTCATCCGAGAAGCTTCTTCACTTCTTTAGAAGCCGGACTTCCCATCACGAGTTGTTAATGTGTCAGTTTCTTTGGTAAAGCTAACAAGAGACATGCAAACGCAGTCTGACAGCTGGGCATGCAGACCAGATACAATCTAATTGTTGACACTTTGGCAGGAAAATCACAGAGTGATATTATAACACACAAAATACTTTAATGGGTTTGTTTTGCTCTTTTATCCCCTCGTCAAATAACTGAGTTGATTAGTCTGGTTCTACGTATGAATGTTACAAATTATTTTGTATTTCTCAATTTAAATAGTCTTTATGTATATATATGAAATAACACAATAATTTACAATATTGAGACCAAATTAAAGGGAAAAAAACTAAACAAAGTGCTTTACCAATCAAACTGTGCCACTCAAGGTCTTAATATGCAAAGGTCTTTGAACTTGTCAAAGAATGGCACATACTGACTTTACACATGAAGAGTAGGATGATTTTTTTTTTTGGGCCAGAGAGGGGAAAAGACTTCAAAATCTGACCTTCGCATTTCATCCTGCAAATTTCTATGTTCTTTCAGGGAAGCATGAATCTAATTTAGACCTGGGAGCTTTGCAGCTCCTTCCTTTAATCTTCAATGCTGAAATTCATGGGAGGGTGTAACAGGCAGAAGGAAGGAGGCAAGTAGGGAAAGACAGAGATAAAGAAGGAAGAATGAAAGAGGAAGCTCAGGAGGAAGTCAGGAGCCTCCAGATCTTGTTTTTAAGTTGCTGAAATCATAATATGAACACGATTTACAGAATCATGCATCGCATTGATTTTGTGCATGTAAGACCAAGAACACTGAGGACACCAGACACTCGATGCATTCCAATACCACTTTCTTGAAACGGATAGTGAGTGATTGCTTACGTAGGCTGCGGCGCCCTTTGCACATTACTCCCTCATGTAATCGCAAAGCATATGTTAAGACGACCATGACAGCCATAGAGAGGGACCAGCGTGCACTTGATATCATCTCTGTGATACCCACTGTCAAAAGCAGAAACGTATTTAAGTATAATATAGTGGGAGTGGAAGCAATGGTGAGAGACGAAAGGGAGAAGGATGGGGCGCAAAGCATAGGAAATGCCTTCGTTGCAGAGTGTAATGCAGCGCAGACAAATAGTGCCACTTTATCGCCTGCAGGAGTAAAAGGAGCTTTTACATTCATGCTCGCTCTCGAGGAGGCAGCAGTGACTGATGTGGCACAGGGACACAGGGCACTGCTGTCTAACTGTGTGCTGCACTGCCAAGTGTGTCAGGAAGGAATTAGACTGCTTTTCTTTTGTTCGTCAGCTAACCTCGTGACGAGAACGCAAATTATCGTCTGACTATAAAATGAGTGTTCAGGCTAAAGAGGCTGTTAACCCAAGCTTTAGTCTGTGTCATCCAAAAGCTCCAGTCTGTAGCCAGTGGTGTCCAAAGAGCCTGTGCTGCTATTGTAACACTCAGTGCGGTTAAAAAATCATACAACAAATGTGTGAACTCAGAAACATAGAAACTGTAGCCTGCATCACGTTAGCAGGTCGATACGTTAATTACATGAGGACAAATCGTCACGTCAGCCTCTTTCACAACCAATGGATCAAATCATTCTCCACACTAACCACTCAAGGACAACCTTTACACACTACATGAATTGAACACTTCTGAATATGTATCTACTTACCAGCTTATGTTTAGGTCAAAATCCCTGATCACATCAAATGATAGTTACCACAACGTAACAAGCCCGACGTAAGTACTTACACCATGATTAAATCCATGTTCCCCGGTGAGAGGAGTGCCCCAGACTGAGCAGTGCCAGTGGCATTATTAAGAAGCACCTGGCTCCAAAAGACATGGGCGCTGATGATAATGCATGAAACATTTTTCATGTAAAAATGTAGCAAAAGCACACATACTGACAGAGCTGATACCTGAAGACTCGTTTCCTTATATTAGCTGCCAAAGAATGCAAGGTGAAGAATGTCACTTTGTGTTTATATGGGGCATATTTTCCTAATGAGCACTGATGCAGCTCTAAGTTTGAAATGACTTCATCATCCTCGTAAGCACCATGGACAGCACCCTCTCCACAGCTCCCAGAAAAGTCGAACTCGGCGACACTTGAGAGCTGAGACCTTTTTAATGGACGCAGTTAGTGGGTCTATTCTGGTCACAAGACTTACGTTTATGACCTTTTTGACCTCTAACTGATAATGCAAAGAGAAAACAGC
>VURO01035366.1:56012-67289 GCA_015108175.1 Pelvicachromis taeniatus | reverse complement strand
CCTTGCAGTGAACTCTCTGTATTTACTCTCATGCAGTCTTCTCTTTATGGAAGACTTGGATATCAATATGCCTACCTCCTGGAGAGTGTTGTTCACTTGGTTGGCTGTTGTCAAAAGGGTTTCTCTTCACCATGGAAATGATTCTGCGATCATCCACCACTGTTGTCTTCCGCGGATGTCTACGTCTTTTTGCGTTGCTGAGTTCACCAGTGCTTTCTTTCCTTCTCTCTCTCTCTCTCTCTCTCTCTCTCTCTCTCTCTCTCTCTCTCTCTCTCTCTCTCTCTCCCTCTCAGGATATACCGAACTGTACACATTTTGCCGCTCCTAATATTGTAGCAATATCTGTTGTTTTTTTCTGTCTGCGCGGCCTAAAGATGGCTTGTTTCACCTGCATGGAGAGCTCCTTTGCATGCTTTCTGTTCACAGCAAAATGTTCCAAATACAAGCACCACACCTCAAATCCACTCCAGGCCTTTTATCTGCTTAATTGAAAATGACATAACAAAGGAATTGCCCACACCTTCCCATGAAATAGCCTTTAAGTCAACTGTCCAATTACTTTGCTCCCTTTAAAAAGAGGATGGCACGTGGTAAGGAGTTGAAACTCCTAAACCCTTCTTCCGAGTTGAATGTGGATACCCTCAAATGAAAGATGAGGGTCTACACATTATGACCATGTCCATGTCCATTTCATAACTATAGCTGGAATATGTTTCAAACGGGTATAAAAAACAAAACTTTTGCCAGTGTACAAATATATATGGACCTAGCTGTATAGGACATTCAGCTGCTCCAAGCTATCTTTTGTGAATTAATAAAACCCCTCTACTTTATAATTATAGGACAGTCTGGGCTATGAGAATTTCCTGTCATTGTACAAATTAATTTCTTATAATTTAAGCTCAAAGACTCAAGTTGAGAGATTTCGTTCAGTAACCACAGCAGGGTTTCTTTATCATGAAGATAAACTGATGCACACACTACTCTCTCTTATATTGAGATATCGCAGGGATTAAATATGTAGTTAAACGTCTTTACAATGACAGAAAGGGGAATTTCACTGGCCCAGCCCACTTAAGATTGAAATGCACTGTATGTGACCCCCTGATGTAAAATGAGCTCGACATTCCTGGCTTAATGACAGCAACAGACGTGGGACTTCTTTGGTGTATTTTTTGATGGTTGTTGTTGTTGTTGTTGTTGTTGTTGTTGTTGTTGTTGTTGTAGGCCAAATCTTTTCTGTTGAACAAAGGTCTGGACTGCTAGTAGATCAATTTATAACCTGCATAACCTCCTCTATTATAAAGCCATGCTGGTTTAATAACTATAGAATGCAGTTTAGCATTGGCCAATTAAAAATTAAAAAATGGAAAAAGACAGCATCTGGGTGTGAACATATGTTGCTCGAAAACCTGTATTTGGCTTTCAGCATTATTGGTGCTTTTCCAGATGTTCAAGCTGCCAGTTCCATAGGCATTAATGCACACCCATGCCCTCAGAGATGTAGGCTTTTCAACTCACTACAGAAAGCAAGCTGGATGGTCCCTCTTATAAATAGTCAACAGGATGCAGTGGCCCAAGTTTTCCAAAAATAATTTAAAATTTCACTTTGCTGGCTCACAGAGCAGTTTTCTGGATCATGTTCACATATGACTTCTTCTTTGTGGACAATTTATTTGAGGATTGCACGATGAACTGTGTAAACAGACAAAGACTTCTGTAAAAAGAAATTACTGAGCACATGCATTGGCTTTGCACAGAATTGTGTCTCTTTTAGTGCAATGCCGCTTGAGGGTCCGAATATAGCAGACCATGTATTGCCCTGTCCCCTGCGCACAGATCTGAGTTTCATCCTGATTTCCTGAATCTTTTGATGATATTTTGTACTAGATGCAGTGAAATATTCAAAGTCACTCTAAAGTGTTTATTTTATTCCGAATCATATTAACAATTAGTTAGAAAATGTTCTCTGAGCTGTTTTTTTTTTTTATTTGTTTTTTAGTTACACCAACTTTTCCATGCCTTTTTGTGCAAAAAAAAAAGGAAAAAAAAGGTCATTTTAAGTTTAATGGCAGGTTGGACTAACCTGCCATTAAACTTAAAATGACCTTTTTTTTCCTTTTTTTTTTAAACACTACATTTATAAGTATTTGAAGCATTTGGTTCTGCGGGAAGTTTGTTCCTGTTAAAAGGGAGTTTTTCTTTCCCACTGTTGCTAAAGCACTTGCTCACAGTGGGTTTTATGATTGTTGGGCTTTTTTCTGATTTCTTTGTATTATTGTGGGGTCTTTACCTCACAGTATAAAGTGCCTTGGGGCAACTGTTGTTGTGATATTTGCTTTTTTAAAAATTGTAATTATTATGCAGATGCTTATGTCACACATTATTTGTGCACATGGAAATGAGAACTGTTTCATGTGACAGTTTTTCTGTTTTTTTTAGTTTTTTATTTAAAGTAACTCCATGGAGTAATTAAACCAGTGTCAAAATTCAAGACAGGCTTCATGTTTTCAAATGACATTCAGCCATATTCCCTATACACAGATACCTACACAACCCTAACCACTGCCTCACACACCCTGCCTGGTCAGACAATAACCGGACTCATTTTTGGGGAAGTGGGCGGAATGTCTATGATTGGAGGTGTCGGGCGCAGCCCCGCTGTAAGGGATTAGAAGAGCTGCTGTAATTTGCTGCTTCCTTGAGAGCTGCTCATATAGATTCTGTGGGAGGATGCTTCATTGTGATGGCTGACAACAAGGCTTTGTGATGACTAGTGTCTATCGATTGCAGAGGATATACATTACAGTAGATGTGTGCAAACAGCTCTGTTTCCTGAAGGAAAGTACCTTACTTCAGACGCAAGCCATGATAGATGGTACAAACTATAGGCAAAAAGACATCTTCAAAGCACTGATCTGGCTCAGAATTTAATTTGGCTGAACTGTACAAATAGGAATCTGTTTGTGAGATTCAACACAGTGTAATTAAAAGAAATATCATTTCAAATTCAGAAATGACAGTAAATAAAAGATCAAATCATAACTGAAATTATTTGTTTGCCATTCACTGACAAGTTTGTATCAAAACCTTAAAAATTGTTAGCTATACCAAAAAACGAGACGTGGCAGTCATAAATGATGGCGTCTGTGTCTGCATTAGTCAAGCTCATTTAGGAAGTCAGTCTCTTTTATATCTGCTGGATATTAACCGGAGTCAAGCCACTGCTTCTTTGGTTGCTTCTTTTGGTTGTACGACACTGCCATCTTGTGGTGTAAATGGATAACACAAGCAACAAAGGTAATATTCAATGTAAAGGAAAACTCCACCCCATTAAAAGCGATGTACTGTCTGTACTTCAGTTCTGTTGTAAAGGTGAAAATAACTCACTGGTCACTGTGGTATCTGTTTGTATTCTATAGTATGATTTACCAGTCAGCTCTGAGTCTTTGGTAACAGATTAATCTCCAAACCTTTTTTTTTTTTAATTGCCTTTTTTTGAAACATTAATTTGCATTAATAAACAATCTTAAACCAAATTTACTGTCTACACTAGAATCTCTCTAAAAAATAAAAATAAAATAAAAAATAAACTGTCTCCAGAGAAGTCGGGTTTTTTCTTATGTAGTGAGAAATGAATTTTTATCTGAAACAAAAATTCGTTTTTACCAGTTAATGTTTTTTTTTTTTTTTTTTTTATAGCTAACCTTTCTCCCCATCCTGATGCTCAGTTTGAACTTCAGCAGGTCATCTTGATCGTGTCTACATACCTAATTGCGTTGAGTTGCTGCCATGTGATTGGCTGAATAGATATTTGAATAGATATTTGTGTTAACAAGAAGTTAAACAGGTGTATGTATAAATATAGAAGATTTTTCGGTGACTTTGTCTTGAACGTAAAGGCCAAAGAGCTGGGATGCTTCCATGCTTTTCCAGGAGATGGTGCTATACAACAAGAAGTCCTTTAGTGTTTAATTCTGCTGCTCAACTTTGCTGCACAAGCCTCGCAAAATTCATCCAACGCTTAATTCACAGCACGGTCGATTACTTGTATGTCTGCTCCATTATCCTCCGGCATGTCTCAAACACTGATTAAATAAATCTATTGATGTTGGCAAAGAGATGTTGAAGCTGTGATCATTTCTGAGACAATTTCTCTTGATACTTTTACCGGCTGAATATTAATTTTCTTCTCAGTGAAGGGTGAATCAAAGCTAAACATCACAAGTCATTTGTGTCAGCGCACTCTCCCAGACTTCAAAATGGTATTTATGAGGTTAAATGCAACTGCCACCGTCAATAAAGATGGCAACAAACGATTTGCTGCTCTGTGCTGCTCCACCGCTGAAGTCCATATTTGCTGAAATGAAAGCGTAACGTTTAATAAAAAGAACATGACATTTAGACTCTGCTGTTTTGACCTCGGCGGCACAGATTTAACCTGCTCTTTTAATGGCGCTCCGATTCTTGACACTTTAACTTGTTTTCTGAAGCTTCATTTGTTTGCATTTGCTCTGCCTTTTGCGTGACTGCGTTTGTACTGCTGTGAAGGCCAATTAAGTCGTGTGATCAAGTGCAGGTCTCTGCTGGCTGCTGGCGACAGGCCGGAAGACATAGTGCTTTAAGTCCACACGGCAGAGGATGGATGGTCTGCTTGGGGACAGTTTGTGCTCTCTCAGAAAAACAGTGAGGACAGCTTTCATTTCTATCCATCACCTCTGGCGTGATGACTTGGCCTTTAGAGAATTGGGCCATCTGTCCGCCTTATTAATGAGCTTTTGAGGGATTTTGGTTAAAAGCAAACTTTCTTAAGTTGTTTCAAGAGTTTTGTTTTGCTTTGCTACGGCGGTGGCGCACGGTTGTTTCATAAATTAAATCATTTTTCAGATGTTAATTGAGCCAGATTAGAAATATTGTGGCGCACAGCATAGATCTCTGCTCACCCTGTAGTCATAACATTTTTTTTCTTTTTCTCCCCTCCTTGGCCTCATCCAGGACTCACCCGAAATATTACATGTGCTCAATTTAAACCCTTTTTTCATTATCATGAGAACTTTAACCTTATTTTCTCTCCTCCCCTTTATTGGATTACTTAATGGGTTTCCGCATTGCAAAGCAAAACTGCTGCAGAAACGGTAGTTTTGTCCCAAAAGCAAGGTTGTTTTTTTTTCTTTTTTCTGTTATCTGTGAGCGGCAGAAGTATGAGGCTGGGGGCGGTAATGAGAGAGTTATGAGATTGCTTCTTCCCCCTGTGCCGCTGGAGAAGACTGATGAGCCTGAACTTGCAAATAAAGTAAAAACAATCAAGGGAAAGAGTGGGTAGCAGAAAGGCACACACATATAGAGGCTAAAAAGAGATAGTCCCAGAAGATTGATTGTGTCAATATCCAGGTCATTTTTACGGTGGAGTATGTCTCCTTTTAGATTCCTTTACTCTCAGCCTTCAGCCACATGAAAGACCCTCCACTGATGATTGAAGCTTGTCCAACTGAAGTTTGATCAAAATGTGGCAGTAACGACAATTGTTAAGATTTAGTTTCATATAGTTGTCTTTGATAGAAGAGGGGGAAAAATCCTCTTAGATTTTCTCTCGGTGGGCCACATTTGCACATTTTTGTTTTAAAGCTTTACCTCAAAGAAAACTGAATGTCAGACACCATTAAACCGCCTTCCATTCTTTCTTTCTAAATTCACTTTTATTGATCATTCAAATACATGGACTTGTTTTGCAGCTTATTTTAACCACAAGACTTATTTCTGCAAAAAGTTATATTTTCAATTTACAAAGTGTCTTTCAGTGGGAAACAATTACAATCACGGCTGGCTTATATTTCTGCTTCTTTTTCAAGATGAAGCAGAACTTTGATGATTACATTGAGTGTGTATTATGATTAATTCTGTACTTTTTAAAGATGCCTTATATCAGCCACCCACTCAGACCTCTGCGGACTGACACTAGGTGTGTATGTGTGTGCTTATAAGTATTCATTAAAACTTCAGCATGACTCCTGTTAACCTGTCAGCCAACCCATGCCATTATAGCTATTACCAGAACTAACACAGACATTGTGTTGGATATTGATAGCAGTAATAAAGTAAAAGAGATTTTTGGCTTGTTTTTTAAAAATATGCACATCTTTAAAACCACTGGTATGTTGTCCTTTCCAGCTCAGCATGGTGGCACAGTGGTTAGCACGGTGGTTAGCACTGTTGCCTCACAGGAAGAAGGTCCTGAGTTCAATTCCACCATCAGGCTGGGGTCTTTCTGTGTGGAGTTTGCATGTTCTCCCCGTGTTGTGGGCAGAATCAAAGGATATAATGTGGTTTTCTGATTTGTGCAAGATGCATTACAGGTTCAGAGTGCTTCTGTTTTCTCAGGTGTACTATGAAAAAAAGTGTTTCCTGTTTCTCAAGATTCTGTTCCATTTATTTTTACCAAACCACCTTGAGAAATCTGGTCTCGGTTCTTTACTAGATACTTCAATAAAAAATATAAACTCCTAGGAGGGAAGGCCATGGTGTCAACAGCTCTACCAGGACACATTGGCAAGAAACCCAACCTTTTTTTTTTTTAAACACCTTATCAAATTAGACACGCAGGGTAGCTGGAGCCTATCTCAGATGTTGCGCAAACGGTAGGGTATTAACAAGACAGGCTGCCAAACCATCACAGGGCTAAAACAGACAACACATGGCCTCTTTAGACTAACCAGTTAACCTGAGTATAACAGTGAAAGGGAGGAGACGGGAGGAGAATAGAGCCGCCTGAAGAAATCCACTAATGTACATCTAAACGCCACATAAAAAAGATCCCTGCCAATCAAGGTGTTCAAACCAAAAAGGTAAAGCGATGAGGCAGCAGTGCACTGAACTTTACAGAGTCATTTAAAAAAAACTGAATGCAAACATATATACATATTTGGTGCCACTTCATTAAGGGAACCTTGCAGTGTTTCTCATGCACGTATACTCCATTTCCCCTTACTCCGGCTTTGCAAATGTATTTAATCTCTCCAGATTATAGAGTTTCTGGAGTATCCCTGTTACGTACAAGTTTCCTGGGTTTTATGTGCATTGTTGGGTTTTTTTTATAGTTTACTGCAGTTCTAGGCAAATCATCTCAAGATGTTCTGCAATAAAAGAAAATAAAAGTGTAATTAAATATAGAACACCAACATTTACACTGCAAGCCAGAATGACAGAGCGCTTTATTCTACTTCATCCCAAACTTTATCTCCACAGCTATGGCCCTTTTAGAATGAACCTAACATGTTCTTGGACTGTGGGAGGAAAATCCCACGCAAGCACAGAGAGGACATGCAAACCCCACACAGAAAGGCCCCGGGAAGCTTTGACACAGACCCCTGGTGCTTCGTCTTGTTTGAAATGGTTTGAATGATCACATTTAAATGCATAAAATTGACTCATGAGCAAAACTGATCCTGGAAAAACATCAGAGTGAAGATGCAGTCAAGCTCCCTGTTATTCCCAGCAGGAGCCCTGCAAGAGTGCACTAAGCAGGCTGAATTTCCTTCTGACAAGTGACGACATAAAAACCAGTTTCTTAGCCTTCAAAGCTTTGTGATACTCAGCAAGAGTGGATGTAAAAATGAATGATGCAACATTTGAACTGCTAAGGCTGTGTACTGACAGAAATGCGTCTCACATTCAGGAAAGATCAACATTTGACTTTTTTCAAACTTCTATCAACCCACACTCACTAAAGGATGCGTAACTTATGCGTATTTAAATATCTAGCTTTGCTTTGTGTAAAACAGAAGATGTCGGGCTGTTTGCTTCAAAGTCTCTTATAATCTGTGGTTACTAAAGCAAGTCACACATCCAGAAAAAGCCTTATGACATTTTAATAAGACTCCAAAGCCAACTTGCAAGAATGAAATGTGGGCGAATTCACATCAGTGCTCTGTGTTTGGTGACTCAGCCATTATGTAGGATTTTTCAAAAAAATCATCCAGAAGCATCAAAGTAGCAGTTTCAACTAGAAGTTTGCATTTCATTGATTTATTCCATGGTGTCTAAACATCTACCTATCTGGATTTTTTTTTAAAAACCAAATACTGTAAAAATTGAGCAACTCCATCCATCCATCCATTCACTTCCGCTTATTCTTTTCAGGGTTGCGGGGGGTGCTGGAGCCTTGCCCAGCTGTCTTGGGGCGAGAGGCAGGGTACACCCTGGACATGTCGCCATCTGTCACAGGGCTAACACATATACACAGACAACCATTCATCCTCACATTCACACCTATGGGCAATATAGAGGTTTCTAACTAACTGCATGTCTTTGGACTGCCGGAGGACCCGAGGAGAACCCACACAAACGTGAGGAGAACATGCAAACTGGGCAGCAAGAAGGTCCTTCAGGACCTTTTTGCTGTGAAGGTCCTGAAGGTAAGCACTGTGCCACTGTGCTGCCCTTAAGAAAGCAACTCCTTACAAGATATTATAAAGTACTATCTGACTCTCACCAGGTTCTAACTTGGTTAAATAGTGTGTTGTAGATTATTTACCAAAAAATAAGCCGAATTGCGGTTTCCAAAATACTTACTGCTTCCACATGTATTAAGAGGGTAATTCATGTAGTTAACTGAGCTTCAGCAAATGTGACCACCTCTATATAAGCAGAGATTTTGGCTGTTTTCTTGTCTGGAGCATTTAGTTGTGTGTCAGCACGATGCCAAAAATCTTCCCAAAAGAGCTACCATTCAGATTACAGGCCTCAGATACTGTGTTAAATGTTAAAGTTCATCACAGTGTAATTTGAAAATGGGTGAACAAGTATGGCTTGTTTGGAGGTGTTGCCAGGGCAAAGCCTCTTCTCTCTAGAAAGAACATGGCAAAATTGCATCTGAACAAACCACAAGACTTCTGGAACAATATCCTTTGTGGAGTGGAGTGGAGATATGGCCATAACATAAAGCACCATATTTAGCAAAAACCAAACACAGCATATCAGCACCAGCTGTCCAGCACAGTGGTTGAGGGGTGATGATTTGGACTTGTTTTAGGACCTGGGCACCTTCCAGTGATGAAGTTGACCTGGAGCTCCTGGTATTCTGCAGGTAAACGTGAGGCCATCTGTCATACAGTTAAAGCTTGTCCCAAATTAGCACATGGAACAGAACAATCGTCTCAAGCACAACAGGAAATCTACAACAAAATGACTGAAAGAATGAAAAGAATCAAGGTGTCGCAGTGACCCAGTGAAACTCCTGATTGCAGCCTAATAGAAAAACTGTGGTGGGACTCTAAGAGAGCTCAATGAACTGAATCATTGTTATAAAGAAGAGTGGGCAAAAATTCTTCCACAACAATGTGTCAGACTTATAAATTAATTGCTTTCTGTGGGACTTTAAGAGATTAAGTCATGCACTTTTTACACACTGCTTCTGCACTGACCTAAAGTTGCATTGAAATCATTTTAGAATCTGATTAGGAGCAGATTAATATTATGTTATGATAGTCAAAGCTTCTGATTAAGAAGGTGTACTTTCTAACGTGACTGTACTCCGCAGTGCAAATCTAATAATATGAAATAGAACCGCTATAGTATGCTGGCAAGGATAAGATGCTGTTAGCTCTAACACCTTCAAACTTACATATAATTCATTTAGGCCCATGGATACAATAAGATCTATTTACAAAGAAAAAGAAGTTATTGATATATATTCATATGTTCAGATTTTGGTATTCATATACTGCTGATCCGCAATGAAAATCATCCGAGGCTCATATTATAAGGTTACATATTAGAGAGAGAATCCCAACAAAAAAGGAAAATGGAGGCAGAAAAGAAGAGCATGAGATGACAACCAGGACAAGTTAATGATATGCAATAGTGCCATGTAAATGCATGCAGAGTGAAAAGAGGGCAGTGGAAGAGAAATGCCCATGAGAGGTCCCCCAGCAACCTGAGCCTGTAGCTGCATAAGTAGTGTATGGTTCAGGGCCACCTGATCCAACTGTGAGCTTTAGGAAAAAATAAAGTTTGAATATAATCGTAATAATAGAGCTTATGTGTGTGTCTCCAATCCGAACTGGGAGCTCGTTCCACAGCTAAAGGCTCTTCCTGTTATATGTTTGGAAACTCCAGGAGCTCCAAGGTGCTCTATTATGATAATGTGGTACTATGAGGTCTTTTAAGATGGAACAGGGCCAGATCATTCAGGACTTTGTATGTGAGGATGTATAAGCAGAGATTAAATATTTTAATAAGCAGATCCATAATTTTCATTTGCTCTCTTTCTTCTTCTTCTTCTTTTTTTTTGTCAGATTCTATTTCGGCAAAGAAAATGACATACCATCCTCCGGATGTTGCCAGTCAGCATATGCACATGAATAGCTACACTGAAAATAATGATCGACAGTTCACACACCCAAATCAGCGTGTTTCTTTAGAAGTGCTGAGCACAACAGCAAACTCCATTGAGGCAGTCAAACCGCATGTTTATAATGCAGTGTTAGTTCGCTTGGTATGATTGAAAACCTGCTTCTATGCTGTCTGCTCACTCCCAGTTTGATTACTTCCCCAACAGACTCTACAAGTGCATCTTTGAAGTGGCTCTGCCGGTATTATTTTATGCATGAGTAAATAAATACAGTAACTGCCACCAGGATTTTTGTTTGAAGAGCTAAAAATACAGTATGGGGTGTGATTTGGCCAGATGACAAACAGCTTTATTTGAAAACATGAGGACTGTTTGTCTCAGGTTTAACCCACAAGGTTTGTTTCTATGATTTTTACACTTTCGAGACTGAGCTTGTTTTAATCCTGATAATATTTTTCAAGTAGTGTTAAAAAGGGATTAGTGAGCCAGAGGATGTCTGTGAATGTGAAACTACCCTCTTCTTCTTTTGGTATCCACTGTCAGGAATAAGGGAACTGGGGTGTGGAGGTCATTTATCCACAGGGATGGATCCTCTTACTGGCCGTGAGAGCTCAGAATAGTTGAGCTTCATTTCCTTCAGAACTCTATGTGGTTTTTAGCTTTGTCAAAAGGCTTTCTTTATTGGATATAGTGTATAGGCGGCATTTTCACACGACAACCCACAGACATAATCTCCTTTGAGACCATTCTTCAAGGGGAAATGTCATCTGCTTCCTGTACAGCTTTGGTGAAAGCAACTTGACTGGTATAAGAACCTGAAATTTCCCAAAAGGCAATGAGCAATAGGTTATAGCTGGTCATAGATTAACTTTGTGAATATGCTCCTTTTTCCTCATCTTTGACTTCATACCTGCTTAGAATTAAAAAGT
>VURO01035366.1:26285-45917 GCA_015108175.1 Pelvicachromis taeniatus | reverse complement strand
TTAAGTATGTTTTTTTTTTTTTTTTTTTTTTTTTTTTTTTTTTTTTAGGTAACAAGTTTGCATACTCTTGTTAAGTTCTGGGAACTAATTCAATTTTACAGTACACATAAACATGACTGGATGTGGACCTATATGGACATGCATTTATTCCCCATCTTCTGCCTCAGATACATAAATGTATTGAAAACACTGAACATTACAAATAACCTGTCACATTGTTTGGACATTATTTGTCCAAGAAGGAGGAAAAAAAACACAAAGCCATGATATGGCAACAACATAACTTTTGCAGTGGTGGTCTGGGGCATCATCATTATTTGTCAGAACCACACCAATACAACTATATCATATTGTGCATTAACCAGCAGGCTGTTGTTCCTTTGGTATCCAGAGAGCCATTTTTCAAGTGTGTCTAAAATGCATGCTGAGCTTATGGTGTAAAATTACCTCTTTTGACGCGCTACTTCTACTGTGCGACAAGGTGACACGGAGGAATGACGCAACTCCCTCTCTCTGCCTTTTGACTATTTGCTGTGCTGGAGTGTTCATATTCATGGAAACCCTCCCATGAGAGGAAGACTTACTGGCAGTGCTCCGAACCCTTTGGGCATTATTGCTTGGTTTGCTGCAGATTTTTAGTCATGATTCTCTTTCAAGTGGCAGAAATTCTGCAGGAAGTGTTCTTGTAGTGTCGTCATCACGTAACACTTTAAAGAGTTGTACTACTAAGAGTTGGTTAGACAAACAATGCACACAATGGTTCTTGTCCCTGGGCGGTTTCTCTGGTAAGAAGAAAGTACTTGCAGATTCTAAACCTTTGTGAAATAATCTTACTAAGTGTAAAAGGTTAAGGGGGGTAATATTCTCACTTCTACTTCCATATTTGTGTCTCCACACTCTACTGGAGTAGTTTTACTGGATTCATGGTTAAATCTTTATTTATCTTCTACCTTCATACAGAAGCTGTTTTAGCCCATCTGTCTTTACACCATATAAGGAAATCCTTTCTTACTGACATCATAAAGATCCAGAAGTAGACAAAAATGGCAAGAAACGGAGCTCTAGAGCAGTTTCAATCTTGAGCTTCAGGGTTCACTCGTAGTATTTTAAACTTTTTTTTTTTAATATGCGGATCTACTGTTGTAACAGTATACGTGTGGCAGATAATAAAAAAGAATATAAACTCTAGATTAAACAAATATAATCTCCTAATATTTCCAATTTTGTGGAAGTGTCACCTTACTGTCAATTCAAATTTAGCTCAATCCTTCATTATTATTAGTTGCTTTGTCTGCGCGCTTGTATTTAATATTTGGTTTGTTGCTACTCTACAACACCCCGTCAAACAGTTTGTCAGGGATGAACTATCTAATAAATTATACATAATTGTTCCCCGGGATTTGTCCTTGGTTTTCAAATTAGCGTTTCATGTGATTAGTCGCTACAGCTGGAGTGTCTTTGCTTAAAAGCCTCCCTTTCCTCCGCAGTCTAAATTGCATTGTCTTCTATATGGCCTATGTAGCAATACACCTCTATCAACATCACAAAAAGAAGCTCCTGGTGTCAGATAAATGATAAAAAACAAACAAACTGGATAACAGGAAAGAAGTAACAATGACTTCTTAGTTTAATCAGGGCTTAAGCAAAATCGCAGCAAAATTGGCAGTCAACTTTTGAACAGATTGTCAGATATGTTTTACCGATCCCTTTTTTTCTTTGTTTGTTTGTTTGTTTGTTTTTTGTAAAATATTTGGTTGTTGTTAAAGAAGAGGGGAAGAAAATGAGCTGCTACTCACTGGTCTCCTTCAAGCTAATCCTCTCTTCTGCAGCGAGCTGGCATTTGGGAGGTTTATAGCAGCATGGCCACAGGGGGAATTTGGCTAAAAAGCTTCTGTTTGGGTTTGCCTATAAGCATCTGTCGCCAGTGCTTTGTTTGTAAGCAGAGCCACAGCCCAGGCCAACCTCACTTAATCAAACTGCTAGAGCTGTGCTGCCACTGGCTTCCACTTCTGACTGTCTGACTGAGGGTTCACATTCAGGGCTTGACAGAAAAGATGAAACGTGGCTGTGTACAATGATTTAAAAAGTGCTTCTTCTCATTTTGGTGCTTAGCGCCAAGGAGGGATGTTTGTACTGATGTCCTGATAAAAATTCTTTTCTCCACTACCAAAGCTGAATGCAGACATGACATAGTGCCTCTTGTTTCATTTCACATCTTCAGATGCATTAATTAGTGCTAACTAATGTGCATTCTCAAGCGAGCGCTCTCTCCAGCCCAAACCGGTTCAAGGAGTACAGAAAGAGCCTCAAGATGGGATGACTCATAGTGAGACACCAGACAGCAGTTTGAGTGACAAGTAAACACCTATTCCTCATTGCTCAGATGCCAATGGCTCAACTTCCAGTTTATCCCCTGTGCACACAATCTACCATAGCACTAACTGACTGCTACTGACATGTCTTGCAGTTGTCAGTAAAGAAAAATGTAGTCACAGTAGTGGACAACAAACTGACCACTGCAGTTTTCTTGGCTTTTGGTTGTTAAATTAAAAACTTTTCATTTTTAAACAGAAAGAAAATGAATCTTTTAATGTTTATATTATTAATCAACTGGTCTGAAGTGATCTGCTTTGGCAATCACTTGTAAATATAAAAATGAGTAAATAAATAAACCGATTCTCACTTTTTATATGCATCTTAAATGCTGGGCAATTAGACAAAAATAACAGCTTTCATTTTATTTTGCTACCTTTGCATGCTATGTATATTAATAGGGATGTCCCGATACAAGTGTAGCAGTCGGTGCCAAAACAAGCTACCAAATCGGAAGTACAATTACAGAATTATAATTCTTAATACTCAATGTGATAACAACAAAGAAAATTTTTTCCTTTAATAAAATTATATTTTGGTGACAGAACACGTTAGGATGATTTCTGAGTAGACTGCTAAATTTACTATGACGTATAACATTAGTTAGCTTAATCATTTATATAGCAATAGCCATTGCAAACATTTAAGTCTGTGGGAGAGCCTTTTATTTTATTTATTTTTTGATACAGCAGTGCTAGCTGTGTCAAAAATAACACATTTAAGGGTAATATGGGAAGAATATATGCAGTGCTATCACATCAGCTTTTCAGCATGTGAGAGTACACAAGAAGACTACAAGTGTTATTCTGCCCCCTTCAGTTCTGGATTAATTGCAGCCTTGGTACAAATGCTGCATACTGCACTATATGGAAGAAGAAGAAAGTTGTGGTATAGAATGTATGTATGTATTGGTTCTTGTTTTATATATTTATATATTTCTATTTTTTTTCTTATATATAGAGTTACTGCTTCAATGAAAGAATTTCCAGATGTCAAACTGATTAAAATAATATTTTAAAAAATTGTAGATGCATTTCAGTGCTTTTACTGTCATCATTCTCTTTAATAAATTGTGTCCTGTAACCGTCCTTGCCCTTGTAAATGTCAAAGCTTAATCTTGGGGATCCCCGTTCGCGCACCGCGATGACAGGTTAAATACAGGATCCCATCCCCTCTTATGACTGCTGCACGTTCACCAGTGCGGTGTGGAGACGCTACTCATCATATGACACCTGGACAGTAAGGCAGGTTGATCCCGAGGGAAAAGCTGAAGCTTTGTGAGAGCTGTGCTTGCCTGATTATCTGGAACATTTCTGCAGCTGTTTCTGTCAGTTTTTGTTTTGAGCTGAATTTTTACCATGTGTGCAGATGTTTGCGCAGTGACATGTAGTCATACATTAATACACACAAGACTGCGAAGAAACAAACGGATGCCACCAATGCATGTGAATTACACAGTCTTGTCAGTCAGGCGTACAGTAGACACGCGTACACAAGTACAAATGCACTCACACAGTAACAACACACAGCTGTGGAAGTGAGCTTATCATCACAGCTGTCTTACCCAGCACCCTGCTACACACTCCTCCTCCCCTTTCTGTGTGCTCCACCCTCTCTGTGTCGTGTTGTTCAGCGTTGATGGATCAACATGAGGTGGCCGCATGCAAATTAGCACAAAAATGACAAATTAATCCATGGCCGACAGACTCAAATCAAGCTCTTGACCTTTCATGTGTTACACAGCACATAGTAACTGCTTACAAATGCCCTCAATATCCTTACCAACACACACTCACAAGCACGCTCCTCCCTTTGGTATCCCATTCCCGCCGCTGGTCTCCCGAGTGATACGTATACGTGCGTATGTGTTTGTGTGTTGTAGGCGTTTGCCCTATTTTCTTGGTCTTTTTTTAATCAGCCCTCGTGCATTTAAAATCTGGCCCGGGCAGATGGGGAAGGGAGTTTGACCCACTTTGATGGATTCCAGACCGATTAAAAGGATGAGTATGCTTTCGAAAGCAAGAGGCCCCTGTATACCAGGATGTGTGCTTGTGTGTGCATACAAGAGACAGAGAGGAGAAAAAGATTGTTTTCATGTGCCAGTATGCAAATAAACAGTCATCCTCCACCTTGTTGTTGACAGTGTAGTTATTCCGGAAATTGTAGTGTCAAGATAAAAAAGAAAAAAACAGCCAATTTCAGCAATCTTTAAGGTGAATGTAGAAAGATTGTACTGTAGTCTGCAATTTTAGTCTCCGTCTCAATAGAGATGTTATAACTGCAGGGTTATCGTACAAAAACCCAATGCATAAGATAAATATACAAGCAAGACATTAGTTCTGCAAAATGCACAAACTCTGTGGGTGCTCTGATGCAGAGGGAGGTGTGCCTCACTCCCAGTTACAGCAGAAACTCAGATGTTTTGCAAAGTGTTTATTTAAATAGGGGGAAAACTCACTAAATGCAACATTTTCTGCCAAATCACCACGCATGTAAGTTGAAGATAATATATGTGCTGTGAATTGCTGACTGCATTTGCATGTTAAGTGATCACTGAGAGAGAAAGAATGTCTATTATTTTTATTCTAGTTGCACAGCACCTGTTCTTCTCAGAGAGCGAGAAAAACTGAATAACAATAGGCACAAGGGCTTAATTACAAAGCAGAAGTTTCCATAGATTTTTGCTAGGTACTTTTTTGGAGAGCTTGTTATGAAAAGTGCTGATTCTAGATGATAAAATTGCTCATTAACAACAATGAGGTGGAGTGCGATGACCACTGAGAGGGAGAGAGATGTCATGGGCTCAGATGCTCTGAGATGGTATATATTCATTTTTAAGGGAAAATGATGATCCAAATTCCAAAATTGAAAACAAAGTTGTTATATGGAGAGTTTTATATTTAAATACAGCTTTTATTCACCCCACCCCCCCACCCCCCATCAGTCACGACTTGGTATTTTTTTTAGCCCAAACCAACTAGTACTGAGACTTCCCTATAGATACTTTAGCCAATCTAACAGTTATGCAGAAAAAGACGTGGCGAAAACGTGTCTTCATAAAATATTTTCTTTCCAGTGTCGTAAATTTCTCCAGTGGCATTTTAAAATGAGTAAAACAGAGCAATGTTCGATCTATGCCTGCCATCTGATTAATGGATTTTGCTGACATGGCTGCTTGGGGGAAGCACTAAAAACTAAAATGGGGCTGGGGATTTTAGATTCCTGGAGAAAGGTCTGTGATGAGGCTATTCTTAAGATGTCCAAACACTGTTATATTCTTACATTACTGTGATTTTTGGTCACCGAAAAATCCTGTATGAAAAAATGATAATATTTTTAAAATAAGCAGTTATATATTTGTTCATTGTTACTATTACCGTATTTCATAAAAGAAACATGATGGTATTTTAAACTAGTATCTAATTTTCTTATGCTAAAAAACTACAGAGACACCCAAATGTTTTTTTCTTCGTACTCTGCTATATTCATTTGCACATGATAACCAAAGAAGCCTCTTAAAACCTGTTAATTTTATCTGAGTAATGCTTTAGGAAATGATTTCATGTTTTGTTTTGTCCATGTCCTGAAAGATTTTCTTTCAAAACAAACAATTGGGGAAAGGAATTTTAAAGAAGTGGTGAATGGAGTGACTGGTTAGTCCCGTAATGGGATGTTTAGTCCATAACAAAATGGTCTATGTGTAATATTTCCAGTATCATTTATCCTTTAATGCGACTCTGTGATGTCTTTCTCTCTTTATTGCACATCATCCTTTAATCTTCTGCCGTATCATCGGCTACACATGTTGAACAGTAAAGCGCATTTGATACATTACAGAGCTAGTACCTTCACAGACTTTCACACATATGCACACAGATCCATAATAGATCCCACAGAGATTTTAAAGTGGAGTTGGGTGCACAATCGGGCCAAGCCACTCACTTCACTTCAATAGACTCTAGCATGGCAATAACCTCTCTCTTCATTGACGCAATTATGGTGCAACCGTTTGCCTAGCTCTGTGCAGCAGTTTGATCTCATTTATCCAACAATGTGGACTTGAAAGGTGAGATTTTCTGTGGGTTTCCTGACAGAATATAAAGCTGTGAATTTATTTACTAGGCATAAATCAAAGCAGGATTAATATGTATACTTTTTCTGTGTTTGTCAAATGATGGACGTCCTGCAGATTTTTAAGTATTAAAGTGAACTTGTTATATGTATTTCCTGGTCCTTATTACTATTCTTGGGCTCTACTGGAGTGGTTTTGAATGATTTTAATATAATCCTTATTTTTTTTATCCAATTGGCTGTCCCTGTACGCCACAAAAGCCCCACCCACTACAGGTAGGTCGGGCTTTTGCAGTCACAGTCAAAGCTGTTTTCTTAGGATTACCTTATCAGGGCTATCCAGTCCTGTTGGCATCATTCAGAAATCTTGCATATAGAGCAGTCTGAAGTTTGGTTTTTAAAAACATATTGCTGTATTTTATATTAGCAACCAAAGGAAAATAGAAAAAACAAGTTACAACAAGGACAGATAAACCTAAAAAAAAAAAAAAGAATTTCTGACTTGTTATGAATGTTTATGTATGTACTGACCATGTGAGAGGGTTAAAATATCTGCAAACTCTCTTATTAGGGTTTTTTTTTTTAAAAGGCGTAACAAAAACACTAGTGAATCATAGTTTGTAATAGGACACTTCACTACATAGTTATTCAGCCATTGATGAATGTGTCATTTCCACCCAATATTGAATGCACAGCCAACAAATTACCTGATATCCGGGAGTTATGTCTGACACAGCAGAGTAAAAATATAATGGCCGGTTTCATCCATATTTTAATCCTCCTCCCTTCTTCCTGTACACACTTGCAGCCCTTATTCCATAATGCACATAAAAACAGGGGCACATCCTTGGCTCGCGCTGGCAAAAGCGCCGTCGTCAGCATATTTGTCAGAACTGTCATCTAACTTGCTCCCTTATCTCCAGGCCAACTTTCCAGCTGTCAGTGGGCAATATATGAGACCTGTATTTGGAGCACTAAGCAAACTGAAGGCATGGACAGCAATTAAGAGGGCTGTAATTACAGAAAAGCGTACCACCTGCTTTAGGTTATCATAGTGCTGATACTTACGAAAAATCTAAGTTTTCTAATTTGTGTGCATCAGCCATGGGCTTCTGTTGCACCCTGAACTTATAGATAACCGATTTTTACAATAATGTTCCTCCAGTTATGCGAGTTTGTTTACGCGGAGCCGATTCAGAATACTGCCTGCTTGAGTAAAGCAGTAAAGTTTGAATCATTAAAGAAATGATTCAAACTTTACTGCTTTATAATGTTGAATGAAATACCAGCCCTGTATTGTCGGTTACTAGCTTTGGTCACAAGTAGATAACACTTGAGGTCGAGTTCAACACGCACACCAGATGGCCACACACTAGATGGCCACACTAGATGGCCACACTAGAAGGCCACAGTCACCGGTAGTATGCATGAATGACACCAACATGTTTGCAAAAACTGATATCTAGCCCAGTGTTTCTTAGGTGCTGGATTTCCATAGACCCAGTACCTGACAGGTGCTGGCCTAGACATCAGGCAGCAACCATCTAGTAACCACCGGTCACGATAAAAAACAACTCCTTCACAGTTGGGGAATGGTTTGTGGAAGTTGCTTCAAAATTAACGGTTTAGATCACATTCACTCAGGCCAAGAGAGCAGTGAACCCTTGGCAACCACTAGTTACTAAGGAAAAGTGTTAGCTGGTTTTGTAAGCGGTTTCTGGGGGTTGTTGGCAGTCGCTAGTGTGACAGAAAGTACACAAACAACTCGCTAAGCACCAGTGGAATTGCAAAGAGCGCAACACAAACTACAAACAGTTCAAATTTAAACTTGAACCTAACTGCTACAAGAAACTAATTTCAAAAGGCACAACTTTTACTTGTCGTTTTGCTTAGGGAGATAAATGACAAGTGTTTGCAGACAAGTTAGTCATTACAGCAAGTTAGTGTCTTTCATGCAAAGTACAAGTGACCGTGGCAGTCTGGTACTGTCCAAAGGAAACCTGCTAACTAATTAGGCAATACAGCTCGTTTAGACTCATAACTGGAGGTTGCCAGGGGATCGGCAACTAGTCTCTAGGCAAATGTGAGTCTTTAATATACGGTCTAGGCAAGGGATCGCTGCTGGTCAGGTTTATTTCTATTAGACTAAACAAATGACCCAGTGAAACATGGGAACTCGGTAACTATATTATTTTTTGGGCCTTACACTGGCTCTGGCTATTCTATTCAGCCTATGCAGTAACTTAGGCTCAATGATCTGTCCTTTCCCTGCGTCTCTCCATCTGGGAAAATTGATCATCTGTGGAGCTGAAACTGGAATACCCATTCCACAAGGCAGTCCTCCATGCTGTTTAATTTTATTGCTCTATAATGGGAATAGTTGGGGGGCGTCAAGGGTCTTCCTGTATCCAGTCATTAACTCTTCATCTCTATCTCTTTGTCTTACAGCCTCCTTTGCTTCACTGTGATTGCAACATGCATTTCTATTTCATTCAGCTACCCATCACTGTGCAGGTTGGATTAAAGGGCAAAGCGGAGTCCATTTGGAGGCACGTGACTTAGCGTTTTCAATTTACTAAGTAATTAATTCACCCCAAGCTTCTCAAAGACCTGCTGTGTGTTAGACTTCAGAAATAGTCTGTGTTACTTTCTCGCACACTGCGTCTTTGCAGCATTACGTCTCCCCTACAGTCATTCACATGAGGCGATACAGTACGCAGTGGCCTTTGTGAATAATGCAGTGGCAATAAAATCTTTGCTACATTCAATTACACCAGCTTTGACTGTCTTTTCCTGTTCAGTGTTTGTGTAGCTTCGTTAGTGTGTGCATGCTGATAATGCCACGACCAGGTTGTAAAGCCAGCAACATTAATTTTGCACTGTTTTGTTTCTCTGTTAAACTGCAAGGGTTTGGGCACTATTACAAACTGATGTCTGGCTTTTAACTACACTGCCACAGTTTATAAAGTTATTTGAGGGTAATCTGACATCTTTATGGTCTTGCTTTTTTGCTGGTCACATGGTAACTCTCCCAATTCTATTAGGTCTGTGAATATCAGCTCTGACCTTTTGGCATACATTCGAACACGTTGTCTCCTAGCCAATATGTGGATGACAAACTGCATACTTGATTAGCACGACTTGCCGAAAGAAGTGACGCTTTATTGTTAATTCATGGGTATCACACATCCATCTGGCTTTTGACACCCAGTGTCCATAACACAATGAACACAGCAGCTTTTTTTAAAAAGCACAAACCAGTGTGAAAATAAACATAGCATCTATACGACACAATAGCTTAACTAAAACTGAGCTTACCACCTAGAGCCAACATCACAGCTCCAGGGAGCCTGTGTAGTAAATGCCTATGCATCTTATGGAGCTGATATTGCTTCCAGACTTTCATGTACAGTAATACATTGTAGTTAGGAATAATAATAATAATAATATGGCACATAACCGTTACACTTCTGCAATGTCCAGTTGTTGTATTGATTCATTGATTATGTCAGCTAATCGACTAATAGATGTGGCTTGTGGGCTTTGTGGCACCAGGACTTTGGCAGCAGGTCCATTGGGTCTAGGTGGGGTTGATTGGGCTTGTTCCGGCATATCCTCCTGTGGAGTTTGGAGATATCTAAGGGTGTTGACCCTATTTCTTGATTTTCTGGGCTATTTTGCGCTACCAAGCTCTACCAGCGTAAGACTGGATTTTAACAAGGAAATTAGTGTTATTCACTTTCCCTCTCAGTAGTTTTAATCTTCTTTTTTTTTATTTAGAACAAGGCAAAGAAAGTAGAAGTGAATTGTAACAATAAATCCATGTGATCTATTACATACAATGTTTGTTAAGTTTTACACGGTTGGAGAGTGTAATGGTTCTTCTTTCTTACATGTTCTATTTACATAAAACTGTGCAGCCATCAAGCAAGATTTAAAAAGCACGAGTATTAGACTCGGAGACACAGCTTCTGTAGCTCATAGGTCTGTATTTCCTGCTGCTGCTACCACCACCTCTCATCATGCAAAATCAATACATCCGCTTGCAGGCTCACATGGGATAAACTGCATCAGTTCATCTGGCAGCAAAACATAGGCTCCCTGCTGAGACAACACCACCTCAGCACCTAATGTTTTGTTTTTTTCCAAAAAGGCGTGTTCACAGAGTGCTGAGTGTATGTTCTGAGGAAGCCAGCAGAGAACTTAATTGTCTGATTATCTTCACAGCTCTTCTATCCGATGTCTGGTTGTAGAGACATTATTGCCTGCTGCTGTGTTTTTTGCTTTTCCTGGCATCCAGCTGCAGCCACATTTTTGGAGTCACTTCTTTTCTAAAAAGATCATTTGTGTCAAGAGCCCTGCAGGTGATCTGGGAGCATATTGCCATTCAGGATTTTTAATGAAAGTGTATAATGTTGCAGCTGGCAATAAGGCTGAGGACCTGCAGACAAAACATGGGGGAACTCCTGAGCGAGTTTACCAGGGGCATAGCAATTAACACAGAATGTTAGGACAGACTGGATTAGCTACCTTGTTTTGGTACTGAGGAATCAAATTATTTTGGAGGGTTTTGGAAAGTGAACTCTTCTCCTTTCCAGCATTGTGGAATATTATAATTACCAAAACATGTTGTGCTCAGTCGCTCAGTCATTACAGCATGCCTTCCAGCTCTATATATGCATTTTCATGTGTAAGGTGTGTCGCAGTTTGGAGATTTCCACATGTTTTGAACAACCTGTTCCTGCTTCCAGCTGTAAATGATATGATAATCAGTCTGTGTTTAGTGGAAGAGCCTTCAGTTTCCTTGAGTAATACTGGCTGCAGTTTTGACTTGGGTAATCATTGGTAGTTACTTCTTTAGCATCATATTTTTCAGTTTGGGAAATGTATATTCCTTTAAGAGCAGTAATGAGTATGGAACTGAAACAGAGTCTTGGCCTGCCTTCAGCCTACCTGTTGCTACCAGTCTTGAGCTCTAAATACAGCACTGTGCAAATGTCTTGAGCCACAACTCATTTCTTTATAGCTTGTTAGGAAAATGGCACAAAAAAGCTTGAAAGTCAATGACTGAAATAATTAAATGCAGCCCTAAACCATGATAGAGTCTCCATCATCTTTTACAGATGGCCTCTGCTGGATATTTGATGACAATTTGAACCAGATTCTTCCCCCATGACTTTCAGATACTGCTCATCTGCTATAGATAATGTTTTAGTTTAACAGGTCTTTTGTTTAAACTTGTTATATTGAGATAAAAATATTTTGTCTTTGTTTAGACAGCTTGTGAGTAAATACAGAATGAATAGCAGTGAATGTGAAATAGCTTTGGGATTTTGTAATTATGTACAAATTAGCCATGTGCTTATCGTGGTTATTCTGCTTGTCCGTGTAGAGAGTTCAGAACATGCTAATCTGGTTACAGTTTGACACTCAGGTGAAGAACAAGCTAGATATGCTTCAGAAAAATGGAGTAGCTTTTATTTATTCACAACCCAGTCATGATCAAGCATTTTCCCTCTTTTCATCTCCCCTATATCAAATACAAGTATGAAGTGATCTGTGTATTTGGAGATGAGCATAATGCTAACTGTGATTAACTGACAACCACAGAGACTGAGGCATAAAGGCCTCTGTTTATATCCATTAAAATGCCGATTGCATTCTCCAGGCTTCAGCTGTTTTCCTCTTGACCATTTAGTTTAAGAGTTGCTGTTAAATGTTTCACAGGCTGTGGTGTTTGTCTGGAGACTGTGTGCTCTTGCACCAAAGGTAAAGTGTGTTGTCTAGTGCCTCTTTTTGTACTGCTACCAAAGTTAAGTGTTAAAAGCAGCGACATTCAAAATAAAACCACTCTTCATCACTGAAGACATTTTCCATGTAAGCAAAGACAGAGGAGGTTAATCTACAGAGGTTAAATTAAGGATCTATGTTTTTAATGTGTCAGAGGCTTTTTGGCTTACATTTATGATTAAAACTTTGTGACCTATGAAATCATTATAGGTCAAGGAGCAGTGATTGCTTCCCCAAAAAAGAATGCCTCAGACTAATAATTGCAAATTCCAGTGAACTTAAACTATGCCTCATTTTTCTGGAGGATACTTTAATAAATGGTGGGACCTCTTGGACCATAACTTTAAGAGCCTCTTCACACAGATGCCTTCCGTCTTTGTTTCTGTAAGAATAAGCCTGATACTGACACAAAGCAAGCCACTGACTGATGCTGTCTCTGTGATCTGTGCTAATGTAAGCTGACAGGTATCCCGGCATTGTGAGGCTTTAACCAGGCCCTGTGGCCCTGCAGGCCATTCCCACTTACACTGGAGGAGGGAGCACCACCTGCTACACGACGATTGCTTTAACGTGCAACAGAGGCACCGTACACCCTGGAAAGACTTCAGCATCCACCCTTGGTTGCCGTGGAGACAGTCGCTGCTACTCAGCTCAAATGGGTGGATTGTCTTTGCCACACCCATGGGTGTCTGGAGCAAAAGAGGAGGACAGAGTTTAGAGAAAATGTGCAAAGGAGCAGCTCCCTACAATCACCATTCAACACATAAAATATTCAGTTACTAATATAACCATCTTAATCACATATGTGTCATGTTCTGTAAGGCTGTAATTGCATGACATAGCTAGTGATTGCAATTATTTGGTGACCTCTAAAATCAGTGCATCCTGCACTCAGAAATGACACAGTTTTATACCCATCTAGTTGAAATGAACGATGAGCTGATATAGACGGATGTATTGAGGGAAACCAAATCCTTGCTTAGAGAAGTACAGGAGGTTCTGGATGTTCCTGAACATGTGAGTGTTCTCTACCGTGATATTGCAAGCGAGCATGTTCAAAAATAACAAAAAAACAAACTGGTATAAGGTACTGCAGCTTTGTGAGCAGGGGCAACAGAGAATGAGTTGTGCATAGTCATCAATACACACAGTTCTGCCAGCTGTAAGAAAATAAGTTAGAGGAATTTGGTTCTGGATATGCAGCTTACATTTATCATGTATCTAAAAGTTTAGTACAATTTTTTTCCCTCTTTACTGTCTAATATATTTTGAGCTATCTTGAGATTGTCATACATCTGTTAGTTTTGATTTCTGTTCATCTTTGAAGTTGTCAATGCAATGATTGCCTTGAAATTGGAACTGCAGGCTTTAGTTATGTTATGCGGTATTATGCAATCAACATCAACAGATTTCCCCCACTGCCTGGATAAATACAGCCGATCCTGAGGTTGCAAATGATTACAAGTGGGATTTGACTGCAACGCAGTTCATTATTTACAAAGCCAGGGGGCCTTGTCTGGTTTGGGAGTAGCCTCGGCATAAACTAGCTATGTATGCTAATTCTGGGGCTTGTAGAGGATTTACTTTGATTTGTAATTAAATAGTGAATACGAGGACAACAGATGAAGGATTATATGTGAAGTTTTAGTAAAAATAAAGGCGTTTAACTTTGCAGCGTGAGTTGTAGTGCTTAAAACACATCACTGTTATGTTTCATAGGCGAAGAGATGTGATTGGTAGACCATGTACAGTTTTAGAGCAAGGGAGCGAATGTGAAGCACTGACATGACACACAACCTGATATGCCACAATGATTGGAAGCATACATATTTCCCCATTTGTTGCACTCTCCTGAATTATTCAGCACAAACTGTAAAGTCAGTGTGCTATTTCAAAGAATGTTGTAAATAATTAATGCAGTTGACCTAGGTATGTTGCAATTCACATGCAACCTATATTTTGGGGAAACAAAATAGGACCTTAGGTGATCAGTCAAAATTCTGGTACCTGCACTGGAAGTGTTTTCAGCTAAAAAAGCTCTCTCTATAGAAATGACTATGTGGGCATATAGCGTGTATAATTATCAGTACAGTGTTTTAAAATGTATAAATATAAATATGAATTTTGGTCATATATGGGGGCGGCACAGTGGTTAGCACTGTTGCCTCACAGAGTTCATGACATGTTGAATTCCACCATCAGGCCGGGGTCTTTCTGTGTGGAGTTTGCATGTTCTCCCCGTGTTTGTGTGGGTTCTCACCGGGGACTCCAGCTTCCTCCCACAGTACAAAGACATGCAGTTTGTGGGGATAGGTCAATTGGAAACACTAAATTGCCCATAGGTGTGAATGTGATTGTGAATGGTTGTCTGTCTACGTGTTAGACTGGCGACCTGTCCAGGGTGTACCCTGCCTCTCACCCCAAGACAGCTTGGATAGGCTCCAGTGCCCCCCGCGACCCTGAAAAGCATAAGCTGAAGCGAATGGATGGATGGATGGTCATAGATGGATAATTATTGTCTCTGTTTTGATTTGGCAAAGCCGAACACTGAGTTTTACACCAGCTTCTGTATGTCTACGTACTACAGACGTCTGCTTTGAAAAAACAGAGGTGTTATTGCTTTGCAGCTTTATCGAGCTGAGGTGTGAAACGGTGGCTGGCAGCTAGCCGATCAGTTTGTTCATGTTGATTAAGATGCTCAGGCATAACTGCAAAAAACGTAATGGGTTCTGTGATGACGTCAGGTTGTGGGAACAAAATTTCTCGAAGTGTCACTTCAGAATTTTCTTGCGTTTGTTCAGGACAAGATAAGTGTGCTCTCTTATCAGTGGAAGTTTGCTTATACTGATGCTAGTTCTGATCTTAATCTCACTGTTGAACTCAGTTTAACAGATTCATGTTCATTCACATCCTCACAGCACTTCAAACTAACAACCTTCCTCTTTTATTAGCAGCTCATATCAAACATTCTTTGATGTATTTCTTTCATTTTCCCCCCACAAATAAGTGCTGTATTTTTGGGGGCAATTAAGTGCATCTTGAATTTGGACCTAAATTCAGGGCTGTTCAAGGTGTGGAAAAGAAAACCCTAAACTTAAAAAAGAATGGGCAGCACAGTGGTGCTGTGATTAGTACTGTGGTCTTACAGCGAGACTGTCCTGAGTTCAATTCAATTTTTAATTTTATTTATATTCGCCAAATCACAACAACAGTCGCCTCAAGGCACTTTAAATTGTAAGGTAGACCCTATGAGTAAGCCCTTCGGCGACAGTAGGAGGGAAAAACTCCCATTTAACAGGAAGAAACCTCGGGCAGAACCAGGCTCAGGGAGTGGCGGCCATCTGCTGCGACCGGCTGGGGTGAGAGAAAGATTTTCAAATCCACTGACTGGCTGAGCCCTTTCTTTGTGGAGTTTGCACATTTTCCCCATGTCTCTGTGTTCACTCCAGCTTCCACAGTCCAATCTCTGTGTTAGCCTACGATCGACTGGAACCTTGTCCAGAGTGTACCCTGCCTGTGACAGCTGGGATGAGCTCCAGACCTCGTGAAGCTAAAGGATGGATAGATGGATTACACTCAGAGAAGTATAGCAAGGAACAGGTGAACACAATCAGGGCAGAGCAGAACCTAACCTCAGAAATGACAAATAGAGGTAAAATTGCATTATCAAACAAAAAAGCAGTTTAACCTACACAAGAAGCAGCTTTAAGACAGATATGGAAGACAAGGAAAGGAATAAACATAAAAGAACCAAATTAGATAGCAGACAATTATATTTTTAATCAGATGAATCACAAAAGATCCTGTTTACTCTAGAAGCATTAGTTCATTGCCTCACAAATGAGTTAAAAGTTAAACTGATCATAGTTTTCCATAACCAAGACAAATGGAACGCAATGGTAAAACATAAAGCGAGTGACACTGCATTGAGGAACTGCAGAAAAATTGTGCCGCATGAAAAAATATATCGACGCTGACATCTATTGTTCTGCTGCCCTGCAAGAAGAAATATTCTTCCAAAATCACATGACATGTTTGGCTCGTTAGGGCTTAGCTAATGAAGAACACCATCCAGCTCTTCTGACATGAGTGATATGGATTATTCATGATCATGTTTACACAAGTGCTTCCACTTAGAAGCGCTGAAACAGCGTCTGCTGTGCCGACCTCTGTACCCCGCAACACATAAATCTTCTGTTAGCTGGTGGTGGAAATATAAGTTGCATGTAGTGTGTAGTCATTAATGGCAAGGCTTTTAGTGAGCCATGGGAACACGAGGTGCATGAGGTATTACTGACCTTTGAAACTCATGTGTTCAAACTGATGTGTTTGTGTTTGTGGGTGATTTGAGCATGCTTTGCAAAAACCTGAGAAGAATGCAAGTGTAAGACAGGTGAGATTTATAAATAAACTGTTCACCTTTTTATATGCAGTTTTTACTGCTAGCATAATTAATCTTTATGTTCTCTGAACTTTTACTTTGAGCTGGCAGGAAGGCAACATGGATGCGATAACTCAAGAACGAAGTGATGTAGATGTTTCAAATTGATACCGTAGTTGTATCAACTAAAAATCTCAGATGAGCTGGGATCTCAGTAACCTTGACTTTAAGGTCAGGAGTCAAAGGTCAAGTTTTCTGAAAATATTTTTTGCCAGTTTAACATATTAGACGCTATAAAAGATGGATGCAACTATCGTGACGTCATCCATTGATTTTTGAAGTTTTTTTGAAGGCTCAATTAGTATTTCCACCATCACCATCAAAACTGCAAAAAACAGATGTGACAAGGAGGGAGCCGGTCTGACTGCGGGATGGCACCCTCATTGGCTAAAGAGTTGTCAATTACAAGTCATTAGTCACTGAGTGTCCAGTTTCATACCACAGTTAATCCCACATTTTGAAACATGGCATGATCAGGATTTTTACAAAATTGTCTTGATTTTTTATTCAGTATGACCCAAAATGACTTACTGAGACTACAAACGTATAAAAACTATTTTATACTATCTAATGTAATATGCCCCAAATACTAGTTTTTATCATTGTATGTAGTAGTGTGTATGTAGTACACAAGAGATAATGCACATATCCACACGTTGCAACCAGTGAATTGTTTGAGGGGTAGACATGGTCTCAGTGGATCAAGGTTTTCGTTGGCAGTTCGTTGGATCGTGGTCTATCTGTAAATTTATGCATCCATCCATGCTTCTGTCTGTCTATCCATCCATTTTCATTCATAGACAGTTTAGAGTCTGGAGCTGTTTTCAGCATATAATCGCTTTACCGGTTATTTAATTTACTAGTCTGGGTCACAAAGTAGAATGAAACTAATGGATAAAAACCTACTACTGACACATGAATTTGTAGCATTAATCAAAATTTTCTTCAGATCCATTGGATTGCTTTTATTCTTCCATGTTTTTGTGAATGACCTTAGGAACTCTGCACCTTGTGATAACATTTTCTCCTACCTTTGTCTGATTTAAGTGGGCAAACATTTTTCAGATATTTCTGACAACAGATGAGCGCAAAATATCACCCAAGTGTAGTTATTTACGTTATTGCAGTTTACTGGCATGAGTTTTTAAAAGGGAATGGAAGTGCTGTTGGCAGGTCATCCTATATGTACAATGGACAGGAAGCTTCTCAGCTTCTCCCTGTGGGGGTAAAATGGTGAAGGATTTTCTACAGCGCGTGCCTGTCAGACAACTTGAGCTACTTTCACATGATCAGCATCAAAGTGCTTAACACAGTCTGGAAGCCAATAATATTTTCTAGAAAAGAGCAGCGAGGGCTGACTTGGCAGCAGTAGGGCTCACTTAGGCGGGTACAACCCCAACGCTTAGCTTTTAAACTTTGACCAAGTTTGACACAGACTTTTTGTAGAGTTGTTAACAGTGATCCATTCCCAGGAGCAGATTTTGAATCTTCTCATGCGAAGGCTTTTTACAGCAGAGAGCTCAGTGTTACATCACCATTTGTCAGCAGGCACCCTGATATTCTCCAGAGGCTCTGTATCTGTACCTTCATGCTGTGACACTGGGGTTTATTTCACTTTTTCAATACCCTTTCAGTTAGTCCACATTTCTTGTGAAAGCTTTTCTGAATATCGCTGTCCCTCTTTGCTAAAAAAAAGTGACCACAACACTTAGCCCATTTGTAGTCCAGTACGGTGTCGTAGCTTGCCATCACTGAACTGCTGTGTAGTTCATCTATGGATGTGTGTGAGTTTTACTCCCGCTATTCCCTTCCTGATTAGATTTCACACTTTCCTGGCAACAGCGATTACTTTATCCTTGCGTAATGCTGATTTCATGCTTGGCATTCACCTCGCCACAGATGTTGCACCCAGTATTTTCAGCACCGTTCTTTTCGGTGTTATCTGTTATCTTCTCGCTCGCTGTTTATCTTCATTAAATTGTTCCCTGGCAGCAAATGGCACGTTATCAGAGAAATTTCAGAGCAAAACTGCATAGTTCCTGTAGAAGGGTAAAGCCATATTACTTTTGCACATATTCTGACTTGGTTAAACCTTCTTTGCTTCTTAAAATACCTTTTTTTTTTTCCTTTTAAACTTGACATTTCAGTACAAAAGAACCACTTGCATGCTTTCCTTCAGTTTAATTCTTTCATTTAGGGGCAGAAAAGTATTTTATTGAATGTAAAATGAGACTTAAGTAGTCCCAGTATTAAGTAGTATTAAGTACAATTTAGCTTTTTTTTTTTTTTAGGAGCAGTTAGACACATTTTCAAGTTTGATTGGGCTCTAAAAAGCGAAAAAACATTTTCTTTTAAAGCATTTGGAGTTTTTATGCTTCTCCCTTCTAAAACCTTTAACCATTTCACTGTTTGCATGAATGCTGAGGAATACACCTAGAAACTCTAAGCTTAACTTTTCCTCTCTGTCCTTTAACAGCGTCTGTTTGAATTCATGCCATTTACTATGCATGAATTTTATGCAAATGAGAAAGCTAAAGTAAAATTTAAAATGCTGAGGTTGTCAAAAATAGAGATAAAAGCTATCACAAATTGACCGTCTCTCAGTTCCAAAGTCAATCTTGTGTCATTTCTGCTTCCATCTCACGCTGTCTGAACTCGCTGTGACCACCAGAAACATTCACATCCAAATCTGCTGAAAGGTTCATTGACCCTTGCCCAATCACAGCAGCTCATTCCAGGCCATTTTGGCTTTTTTTGTCATGTATGCCTGGAAAAGGTTTGCTTCTTTCAAAATATTTGCTGCCTTTATAGATTTCTTTCTTCTTCTCCCTTTTTTTTTTTTTTTTTTTTTTTTTTTTTTTTTTTCCTTTTTTAAATTTTTTTTTTTTTTTTTTTTTTTTTTTTTTTTAATCCTGCCACTTTCCTTGTTGGCCTGCCATCACAGAACCACAAGGACC
>VURO01035366.1:13124-25505 GCA_015108175.1 Pelvicachromis taeniatus | reverse complement strand
CCAACTATTAAAAAAAAAAAACAACAAAAAACAGAAAAAAAATATATATATATATATGTCAAGCATTTCAGGAAGGGGCATGGAAATCTGCAAAACGTTTGTCAAAAAGCCCTGACTGAAGAGTTCTCTAACATACAGGCTCACAAGCACCATCATCAATCAGCAACCCTGCTGGCGCAGGGGTCAGAAGGGGGATGGGGTCTGTTTGGTCAGGAGTCCATAGACTAGTCACAGCCAGAAAGTCAATTTGATTAATCTTGGTGGAAAATTGCAGTCCCCTCTAATTACACTCAACCAGTTCATGCCATGAAGGTGCCATGATCTCTTGCTACATTGTAGGCTGATCTAAACACGTCAGTTTTGGAATTTTTACAGATATAAGATGATACAGAAAAAAACATGTGATTTGTGTAGTGATGAAGGGGCTGGCTGTACAGCAGATTGTTGTCTCTCTATCTCTTTATTCATTTCCTTACAGAGTCTCCAAACAGATCCACTTCCTGTCTTTTCTTCATGATGCTATCAAGCACACAGGAAATAACATGACTTTCTTTTCCGTCAGTCATTCCCCTCTCTGCGATATATTGGTCAGCTATGCTTCAGTTTTGATATTGGCTGCTGAATTATTTCCATGGCCTGTCTCTTATTGACGCTCATTAACGTTTCTAATAAACGCCAGTTTGAATAGATGCTGGTCTCCAATAGTAGCCGGGCGACATTCGACCTGGAAGTCCCGCGTCTCATCACTTAGCCAGCTGTTTCCAATCAGCCGTCATCTACGACCAGCGGCATTTAAGCTGGGTGCGCTGTGATCGTCGAAGTGGGATTATTACACTGAACTGGAACTGTCAGCTAGCGAACCTGCTAACTGTGATTTTCTGGTCTTTTACTTCCTCTCGAGGAGAGTTAGACGGAGAGAAGTTTCGGGGAGCATTTTTACATTCAACCTTAAAATAGTGGTTTTCTTCTGTATGTGTTATAATCATTGGTGTAAAGTAGAGATATGACATGAAAGCCAAAGTTCAATTGCATGCATCAGTAATCAGTAAACCCATCAATGGGAGCATCAGTCTGCAGCATTAGCTGTCGGTAATACTGTCATGACTCAGCTGTGTGCAGGCAGGAACGAGGAAAAGGACCCAAAATGCAGACTTGCAGGACTCCAGAGTGGAACTACAAAAAAACAGCTTTATTAGCTGATAGCAGAAATACGAAAGCAAACCAGAGCATCAACACAATCCACCGGGAGACGCAGGGAAGCACAAGCACAGGGTAGAGACGTTAACGACGCGACAAGGAGCACAAAAAGCACAGGACTAAAATACACAAGATATAACGAGGGGGAACGAGAGGCAGGAGGTGAACACGGCTGGGAGACATCAGGGCTGACGAGCACAAGGAAGCAAAACACAAACATGAGACAAGGACCTTCAAAGTAAAACAGGAAACAAAAGCACAGAGAAGACAGACAGAGACACGGGCTTAACACAGGGATTTGACAGAGGGAACACAGGCAGGGCACAGCAGCACAGAGAAAGAACACGAACCACAATAACCAAAGCATGGGATATAATAAATCAAAACCGCGCACTAGAAAAACAGAACAAACCAAGGAGCAGGCACATCTAGTACATGTAGAGCTGCCGCCAAAAAAAACCAACAGCGCAGCGACCAGCGCAACAAATTTTGGATCCTTCTCTGTTAGTTGAACACCACGCATGCTGCATCCATTGTGAAAGGGCCTTTAAGCTGCGTAGTGTCTGTCACAGAAATGGTACTGGGTCAGCCCTGACTTTGTGTTAAAGTAATACTAAAGAAATAATTGTATTTCTGACCCCTGGAATACCACAACTTTATCCTTTCAACAGCTACTGAAAGTGAAGGGAGCTAGCTTGTATGAGCCTTATTGGATATTCATTTAAAGATCCTCCAGGTTCAAACTTCCAGGACCTGAAGCTCAGCAAAACAGCCCTCCGACAGCCAAACCCATCTGTTCTCTGATTGGATTGTTACATTTGTGATTGACATGACATTGACCAATCAGCTGAAAGGCACACAGAGCCAGGGAACTTGAGCGCAGAGTTTTACACGTAGTTTTTTGCTTTGTACCTGTAAACAGACCTTAACAAAAAAAAAAATTGTAACTTGTGTATGTCAACTTTGAGAAAACACACACACAAAGACACACAAACTGTGTGGAGTCTCCTGGGTGTTTTCCTCAACCCCATTGCTTCTGAGCCTGTGTAAATATTTTTTTACAAACACAAATTCTCATCTATAGATGGACAAACATAACATTTTCTGATATTTTGGTTTACAAGGTTACAAAACTCAGTTCACAATTACACATTTGATTTACAGGTACAAAATATTTATGACCACAATATGACCCATACAATTGAAGCAACTGATTGACCTATGACCTAATAGTAAAGGTTTACCTTGGCAACTAAAGCATGGAATATCGTCAAGTGACCTCCCACCAGCTTTAAAGCAATTTCTTCCAGTGTGAACATGAATTCCCAAAAGTATCCGGACACCAAAGAGTGTCTCTATTGATGAGGTGATGGTGAGATGAGAAATCCTTTATTTCTTTCTTTTGTTAAGGGAGTTGAAATGGTAATGGAATAATAATATCATGCTTCTCTGCCAGACAGATGTACTGTATTACAGAGGTGTGAAACTGCAAGACTCTTCCTGTTTTTTAAAGCCCTTCCATAAGAGCTATATGGGCTTGTTTTGTCCTAAAATATAACTATATGCTGCAAAGCAAGCTCATTAAAGCAGAATGCAAAAACATGGTGGTGCAACACCCATAATTAGTTTCAAAGTTAAGAATCAACAGCAGAAAATGTAAATATACACTAAAGTTTTTTTCTTTCTCAGTTAAATTGGTTTTTGTACTGTGCTGTTCTCCTGGCTTTGCTTCTTGTCAATGGCCCACAAAACCTCACATGGGGTCTTGACTTTGAGGTTGGGGAAGAATTAGGTTGCATTTTCATACCAGTCCTTAATGTCTCTACATAGCTTTCACCATCTCTCTATATGTCCGTTACCTTTGCTATACCGAAACTTTGATGATGTTTATATTACAATGTCCTTATGTTTTATGAAACATGCTAACTTCAGCTTTTTCCTAATTCGTGTGACCCTGACCTTTGCATGTAACCTTGAAGCATTACATACTAAAACTCTGTATTTTATTATCTGTAACCCATATGACTGGAGCAGAATTGGCCAAATTCTTTAGTATCTATAAGCTTTAAAATCTTGAGATTTTAAAATACAACGTGCACTGTAAGATTCGACAAAAACTAGTTTTTATTGATTCCCACTTTTTGGTGTGGCCTTGACCTTGACCCGATTTTCTACCGTCACACAAAATTTAAATAAACGCTGATGATGGTCTTGAAAACCGTTGATGCTAGACTGCTAACAAGCAAACAGACAAATAGAAGCTCCCTCTTTTCAGGGGGAGAGCAAAACAGATGAAATATAGATTCTAATCATTTTGATGTGACATGCACGACGGGCTCACTGCTGGATTCAGAATCAATACAATGCTATTTCATCTTTACCACCATCAACTTCAGAACTGTTCTCATACTAAAGAATATTGCAGTAAACATGGCTGTATCAGTCCATTTCTAAATGTCAATCACGCAGTGAAACTTTACACTAGTTAATGATTTAAAGGCAGAAAAAAGATGCAAAGATGAAGTGAGTGTGTAAAATCTATATCTCCGCTGTTGTTGATTAATGGAAGTAGTTTAGTGAACTAGAGTGCAGTAGGCTGGGGTTTCATATTCCAGTCGATATATAATAGGATTTGGCTTGCAATGTGCATTAATTAACACATAATCCAAAGTTTAAACAAGGCCACTGGGGTTGCTTTCCACATTTAGGCTGTGCAGTAACTGTAAATGCAGTAGGTCATTCCTGGTAGCAATTGTACTTGTTTGCAAGAATTGTGACCATGTGCAAGACAAAAGGGCATAACTATACAATTTGTTTTAGAATTTACAATATGAATATCAAAATATGATGTGAGTTAATTTGACTGTTTATTCAACCTGGTTTCAGGAAGGCATTAAAACTGTGAGCTTTACAGAATATTTGCATGTTCACAATATTCTTTTCTCACTT
Source organism: Pelvicachromis taeniatus (assembly GCA_015108175.1). Classification (NCBI taxonomy): domain Eukaryota; kingdom Metazoa; phylum Chordata; class Actinopteri; order Cichliformes; family Cichlidae; genus Pelvicachromis; species Pelvicachromis taeniatus. The sequence continues at coordinate 21,359 of VURO01035366.1, read as the reverse complement.
ATTAGTCAACGATATGTCAGTGCAGAGACACCAGGATGCTTTTGGGGACTCTCCTCAATTAGCACGGGGCCTATGAGAGCAGGTTGTCGATACTATACTCGATAATGAGATCTTGCATAATGAACATAGTACAAATGCTCTGAAAGCCTCAGTCACCGCACACTTGTTGGGATCAAATGCAGTGTCATGGGGGGAAAAAAAGATGACATACTTAAAAAGGTTAAAAAGAATTGAAATGAAGTTGAATTTCAATCACTGAATCCCATTTCCATAATTCAGTGTCCATGAGTCACTGCTGCTTGCTGTGTTCGCTGTGAATAGCTTTTGCATTTGTTAACAAAGATGAAAAGAGTTTACTGCGTGAGGCTCCTCTAGGAAATTTTCTGTCTACACTTTCCAGCAGTGTGTCTTTGAGAAAAGTTGCTTTAGAACTTTCTGCACTCTGTGTTGTTTATCAGAAGTTTCATTATCTCTTTACCTTGAGTGTTGCAGTGAGGTCCAGTGAAGCTTGAATGGATTTGTCTTGGGAAGGAAACTATTGGAATATTGGATTTGGAAGTGCTGCTTGGTTCTGCATGGCTGAACTGTTTCCTGGAGGAAGTACTGCTGCTGACTTTTTTTAAATGTATTTTTTCCTTTTTTAAGTTTTTACACGGCAGACTTGGATCTTTTGAATCTCCACTTCATTCAAGGAAACAACTGACAGGATTTTGCCATTTCTCATTCCATCTAGAACTCGAATCACTGAGTCTTGTCTTAATCCAGAGGTTTAAGATTTATCTACCCTTTTTTAGATAATTTAGGCTGTATTTAAAAGATGAAGATCCCCCAATTCGTACAAAATGACGACAGTGCAGTAGCTATGCTGCAATGTTTCTAATGTACAATTCTCTACTTTAATGCTTAATGCTTGAATCATTAATTATTCTTTTCATGTCTGAAATGTGTTATCTGTTTTTGCTGCTATGTTTTTTTGTTTTTAGGATCACAGAGTTCATTTGAAAAAGTTGCTAACACTTACCCAATACCACAGCCCTGAGGTATTTATTACAATCATATAATCGAGCTTTGAGGAATTTCATTAATTGTGGGTTCTTTTAATGGATGCTTTAAAATCCAGTTTAATGAAAACAAAAACTTTAAATAGGCACAAATTAAAGGGCTGTAAATCACTAAGCGTCGAATAGCAATTTTTTTTTTTTCTTAATAAAGCTTTCATGCCAACTTGATTTGAAGCTAGAACAACAATAACATTTCAGTGTTTAGTTGTCTTGGGGACTAAAAATGTCTGACCCCAGCTGAGGGTGCTGCTGGCAGGGATGAATTAAGTATGCAGGCTGAAATCGTGCCATATCTTCTGGCTTGCTTGCTGACTGCTCACCTCGGCGACTGCAGCAGCTGATAGGAACTTCTCAGCCCCTGTGGAACAGAACATCAATTTGATGCATTACTTAGCCACTGTGTCTCTGCAGCACTGTACTTCTTGCCACCTTTCCTACTTCAGTACAACCCCTGGACATGATCCTAACCTTTACTTTGTCGGTATAGAAAGAAGGAGACTGGACAGTAGTTCACATGACTTGCCCTGCTGCATGGTTTGCTGTCTGCGTAGCATGCAGAAATGAGTAGACGACTGCTTTCCAATACACTTCTAGTGCTTCCAATTTTATGGATTTCAGAGTGTTTAGTGACTCTATTATTCTAAGGCAATCAGATAGTAGGTAATGCAAAGCAGTACCGATACGCATAAACAAACACATAAAAGCTCTTTTAATACATCAAACCCAAAGCAGGGTCATCATTAGGTGTTGCTTCACATCCTTTAGCCAGCTGAAGGGTTTGCATGACAAGGAGACCACATGACTGTATTCTCTGCCAACTCTTTTTTCACCTTTGCCACTGCCATTCATGATAACCATATATACCCAATAGTCATTTCTTTTCACTTCACAGTATTTGCAGTTTGTAAAAGCAAGCTCACTACACCGTATATATTTGAAGAATAAATGAATTAGTCAGGAGATAAAAGCAATTTTTACAAAAAGCAGAAAACTAGGTCAGTACGTTAGCAGTTTGAAGTTCAGTATGAAAAGCTGATTTTGCTCTTTCTTTGTTAGAAGAATTGCATTACAGCAGTAGAGAAAATATTACATAGTGTACTTCACCCATAACAACCTTATTTTTATAAATCAAGCAAAAAGTAATTGCCATTTCGGGATAATAACGTGATTTCTATGAAACCCTCCGTTTAGCTTAAACAAGAGATTACAGGACTACCTTTCAGGAAAAGAAAACCTGCATAATTTCAGGAAATGCTGCACTGTCCTTTGTTTTATTTTTTTTCCATTTAGTTTGGGAAAATTAAGAGTTTCAGTACTGATTTACACATCAAACTTGAATTTTGCTGTATTTCTTTACCTGTTTTCCACCTTTTACACTGTTACTCTTGTGGATCAAAGATCTCTAAATATAGACAATGCACTCACCAGTGGCCAATTCCCGGGTGACTGTGAAGGAAGAAGGATCCAACAGACTTCCAGTTTTAGAACATAGTTATTCAGGGATAATACTGGCATAAAATATTAAAGTTGATGAGGATCTTTTCTTACCTCCGGTCTTATTTAGGTTCAACTTGATATTTTTTTTTCTTCCTTCTACAGGTAAAGTTTTTGTGTAACTGTTTTTGTGATAATGTGAAGTGTATCGAAGGTGGAAGCCCTTTCTTAACCTTTAAATTAACCATTAATGGAGCGCAGTTTTTACTACAATGTCCCTCTGTATTTAATTTTTTTTCAGTGTGTATTTTTAAACATAGTCTTTCACTAATAGATAATGTGATACCATATGTGGGTGGAAAAAAGAGAAAAAACAAAACCGTTTCCAAGGAAACAAATGTAATGGACTGTGTTTTATGTTGAACGTGGATCAGTACACTAGAAAGGAGACAGTGTCAGAAACATTATCCTTGGCCAGAAAAATGCATCCTCGGGTTGTGTAATGTTTCATCCATACTGGTCTATAAGTAATCATTCACTCTAAATATATGTAACATATCTAAACATCCTCTAGTTACTTTGTCATAGCGAGAAAGGAATTGGCTTAAAGACAGTGTTTGTTTCTATAGTATTAGGATTTCCAAATGTAATAAAGGATGATGCTTTATAAACAAGTCAGCAGCATGGCATTTATTATTTGGGTGACTCGCCAAACTCATCCATGGAGCACTATGTAAGGCAAAACCTAGAAAGTGGTTCTTCTGGCAACAAGCCAATGATTATTACAATAAATATGATTCAAGATTCAAGATTCAAGATCCTTTATTTGCCACGTGCATAGTTATACGAGTGCAACACGCGGTGAAATGTGTCGAATGAGTGGAAGGGAAATAGAAGTTTATATAAGATTGACCGATTTAGTTCACAAAGATGATTTCTGCAATGCAGTTTTGGTGAGCCTGTGTAAATTGTAGCCTCAGTTTCCGGTTCATAGCTGAAATCACATGCAGCCAGTGTGGTCTTCTGCTGCTGTAGCCCAAGTTTAGACGTGTTGTGCATTCAGAGATGCTCTTCTGCATACCCGGGTTATTACAAGTGGTTGTTTGAGTTACTGTTGCCTTCTTATTAGCTTGAATTGCTCTATCTGTTGTCCTCTGACCTTTTGCCATCAACAAGGCGCTTCACCCAGGGAGCTGCTGCTCAATGTTTAATGTGTAGAAAAATCCTTGTAAATCAGCAGTTTTTGAAATACTGGGACGTGACAGTCTGGTACCAAGCATTATGACATAGTCCCTCAAATCACCTTTGTCCACATTTTCAGTTGCTCTGTTTGAACTTCAGCAGGTCCTATTGACTAAGTCTACATGACTAAATGCATTGATCTCCTGTCATGATTATGTTTTTGTTAAAGAGCAGCAGAACAGGTCAGAACAGGTGTATGTAACAAAGTAGCTTGGCGACTGTAGATTTTCTGTTATGAAGCAGAATATTGGCATTCTTAATAGTTAGAGGTTTTTAATGACTATGCCTTTTTTAACAGCATTTGTTTGCACAAAAATCAAGTGCAGGAACCCAAACATTCCTGAAAAAGCATATTTTAAAAGAGCTGCATGAGTGCACGAGGAGTGCACGATCCTGTATAAATTTCAAGTGTGACTCAAGTATGAATGTGTACAATCATTTATCGAGTTGAAGAATGTGGCTCCAGCAATGACTGACTTTCAGTGGAGGGAAAACTCTGTTTTTTCTTCTGCACCGTGCAGAAGACAAACAGTGGGAGCACAACAGACGGGAGAGGTCACATGCTTTACCATGGTAACCATGTTCAGAGTAGGATGTTCGTTTCCAAGGTGATATGTGTTGCCACATTGAACATATAGGTAGAGAAGACACTCCACCTTAAGGCGGCCTTGATTTAAAAAAAAAAAAAGCTCCATCAGGTCCTGTCACTGGAAAAAGAATGCATGCGTCATCTGATTGTGATTTTTTTTTTCTTTTTGTCTCTAAAAATTCTCCTCATCAAAACTCTGCTACTCAAGTGTTTCAGATTGAAACATTCATCCTTAATCTGCAGAACATTCGTGTGATTGAAGCTCACTCAGGAAAAACCGAGGATGATTTCATTCTGTTCACTGGTCGGTTAAATACAGCAAAATATCTTCTTTATAAAAACAGCATCCAGTGGAATATAGATGATCATCCCTAGAGCATGGAAATTCATGAAGTACTTGTTTTTTATTCTTTCAATCCCTTTTTAGTTTTAATCCCCATCATAATCGTGATGGTGCATTGTACAGCATTATAATCCAGAGATGCTGAAGATTACATGCGTGCAAATGGAAACAGAATTCTTATTCCTTAAAAATGAGTCTGCCTGAAAACCTGCTTTTTTGTGTTCAATGCTTATGCTGGCACATTTTCTGCTAATGAATCATTGATGGAGGCCCCCATTGCATGCTATAGGTTCAAAGTAATTTCAGATAGCCTTCTTCTCTTTAACCTTCTCACTACTGAGGTCTTGCAGATTACACAATGCAAAGGCTTGTAATATGTCCAGCATGCTTGTAGCATTTTGAGATTCTAGTTTTAATTAAGGGCTTTTGTCTGGGAGACCCTACACCAGTGTTAATGAAAGGGACAACCAGGGGGAGAACTAAGAGGGGATAAAAATAGCAGCTTTTGTAGGCTAGGATTCCCTGTCGGGTTGGAGCCAAACTCATAGCAGATCACGCCAACTGATTAGCATAGACATGCTCCTGTGGCTGTGGATGCAGATGTGCCTCAGTCATGACAGTGTGTACAGAAGAACACGGCTTTTCCACTAAACAGAAATACAGATACAAGAAAAAAACAGACTATGGTAGGTTTGTATATCATACATTATCTTGCAAGTGGGGAAAACTCTAAGTTAAACTTCACTGAGTAAATTCTCAGAACAAGAAAATAAACGACTCATTTAGTTTTGTTAAATAAAACACTTTGAGTGATCCTGAATGATATTACCCTAGTTTATAATAACTGGATAGTAGCGATATTGAAAATGTTTGTTGTGAAATTAAGGCTTTGGATCAATCCAGATCAGATAATGTCATATCTATGGACACTACCCACTGTGGCATGCATCTGGAAACCCAACAGCATACGAGAGCGCTTGTTGCATATGTGTCAAATAAGTATTGCCCGCACACTGAGACAGAGCTGGCAGCACAGTCACTGTCGAGTTTTGAGGGAGAGTTGGCAGCCCTCAAATGCCAGAGAGTTCTGACACAAATCTGACAACACCAGTGACCCATGAGAATTCAGACACATATCTGGCAACACTTCATCCCAGCAGGGTTCGCTCCACATGGCGCATCTTGATCTGGCAACGCTGTAGACTCCAAGAACTGCAGGGAAGCAGACCGGTGCAGAGGACAGAGCTGGCAGCCGTATACGACTGGCCAGTTTCTGCCATCGTGTTTGTTTCGCATTTTGGAATTTAACGCAAAGTTGTGGAGTATTTTCACAATTAGTCATGTACTACTACGTAAAGGATTTATTCAACATTACGTTTGTTCAGAATGCCATCTGTGCTGTGAAGATGTGAAAAGTTATGAAATATGATTCCCTCTCATGTTTCACTAATAGATATTATCAAGTAAAAAACAATATAAATACTCTAATATATCACGATGCAGCTGGTAAGGCAGGATAGAGCAAGGTACAAGCAGAGGCAAAAAAGAGGATTGCTGCCAAGCAAAGCTGTGTGTAATGATCTAGGTTTCTAATACTGCAAAGCCGGCTCTGCAAATGTTTCATGACAAATTTAAAGCTTCTTTCTTAATTTAAAACATACAGTGTGTGTGTGTATGGTGTGTAAATGCCCTTGCAAATGCCCTCTGTTTAAATGGATGGATCATTGGCTAACGATTAGAAATAAATCTATGGGCAGTAATCTAATTAGTGCTAAAGAAAACCAGATGTGTAAAGACACCAGATACGGGACTGGATCGAAAAGGCAGTTCTTAGAACAGTGGAGCATAGAACAATAGGGAAGGCTTGTAGAGTTATGCAGCATAGACTCAGCCTGCTGACTCGTGGTTTCCTTTGTACAAGTGTTGTTTTGCTGTGTAATGGGAGGGTGAGTCTTTAACTAAAAGCTCATACAGTAGGTGGAAGGCAGGTAGATTTGATGCAAACGGCACCTAATATGATTTGCGCCCCTGAGAGTCTTAAGTGTCAGCATGCAGGCAGACAACCCCCCGGCCCCGATGAATTTCCAAGGCATGTTTTGCTGTCATGCTTTTCCTCGACATTGCACTCTGCAGCAGATCAGCCTTTCGTTACCCTTGAAGTGACCCTGTTTCCACATTAAGATGCCACCAGGGAGCCTCTGCACTTGTTTGTGTCCTCTGAGAATGCTGTAGTGCTTCTTGCTCTCTTATTCTGGACATATATTGAGCTGCATATTGCATTGCCCTGCATATTGCATGTGGTATATGCCTTGAGCATATAAGCATACAAATATACGCTAAAGATCACACTGTTCAGCAGAAAGTATCTTTCAATAATTCTGATCCGTCATGCATGTGTGAAGTACGTCAAATAAAAAACTTCCCTGCACAGGTTATCATGGAACAAGAAGCATATTTGCTGCATCGAAATATTGAGTAAGGACATCTCTTGCCCTTGTTTGTTGTTGCACTCTGAACTTGTGGCTCAGGGCTGCACCTCTGCGATGCTCTGTGAGTTGAACCGAAACTGAGAGCGAGTCCACTCTGTTAGCATGTCGGCTGCGTGACAGAGAGAGTGTGTGACTGCTGTGAAGTAATCCTCTCTTCTGCACCAGTACAGCTTTGTCCGAGCCTGGTCAGTGCTGCGGCAAATAAACAATGACTCGTGGGTGTTCTTTGTCAGTGCAGAAACTGGAACGTATTTGGATGAGTTCTCATTTTTGTTTGAATATTTTTCTTTCCAGTTGTAGTGAATTTGTTGCCAAAATGTTGTCTCTCTGATATTTCATGCTCTGTCACCACAACAGCATTTGTCAAACTCCCTATTAATATTCATATTAAACTTAAACTTGCATTCTTTTCATGTCACGGTAGAGCAGGAAGCTCGATGGCCTTAGTGCAGTACTTAAAAAGGTAGTCAACCCATTGTTTTTTCCGTCTTTGAGATTACACCTATTAAAAAACAGTGTGCTGCGAAACATTTCATTCAAGTTGAATAAATTTGTTGCAAGTAAAATGTGGACTATTGTGTTAATAATAGTTTTATTCAAATTAAACTTGAATCTGTTAAAAAACACTGTTCAATAAGCACAATGCCGAATGCCGAGTTCTGTCAAACTCGTTGACTCTATATAAAGGATGGACATAACCACGGCCATGATATCACGAATCATGAATAAATGATATCATAAATGATATCCTTTATTCTCTCACCCCAACCGGTCGCAGCAGATTCTGAGCCTGGTTCTGCCGGAGGTTTCTTCCTGTTAAAAGGGAGTTTTTCCTTCCCACTGTTGCCAAAGTGCTTTCTCATAGGGGGTCGTATGATTGTTGGGTTTTTCTCTGTATGTATTATTGTAGGGTCTACCTAACAATGTAAAGCACCTTGAGGCGACTGTTGTTGCGATTTGGCGCTATATAAATAAAATTGAATTGAATTGAAATTGAATTTATTAATTTATGGATTTGATGAGTCCATAAACTATATCGATACTAATCCTACACACAGATAACTGTTAATTAATGCA
>VURO01035366.1:1035-11899 GCA_015108175.1 Pelvicachromis taeniatus | reverse complement strand
GGTTGTTGTGGTGTGGAATTTTGTTTTTGTGTGTTTTTTGGTGGTTGTGTGTGTGTGTGTGTGTGTGTGTGTGTGTGTGTGTGTGTGTGTGTGTGTGTGTGTGTGTGTGTGTGTGTGTGTGTGTGTGTGCTTGAGCTTGAGCTTGCGCACGCATGGCTTCCCTACCCTCTTTTCTTCCAATCATCTCACCAGCTCTTACAATCAGTCCAGACCAGGCAAAGGAAAGTTGCCTCATCATCACAACTCATTTCAAATTCAGAGCATAAAAAACTTTATTATTGCCCATTATCATGACCCCTGCTGGAACCAATGGCGGTCGTTTTATATCTCTAAGAAGAAATGTGATCATACTGTTGAGACATTGCTCAGATGGTAATACGTGCAGTCAGCACAGAGCAGCTCTTGCACATTCATGGTTGGGGTGTTTTTGCTACCATGGTCCATGCACACTTCCTTATCTCAGCACCTCTGCCTGCCTCCCTGCCAGTAGACAGCATTATCATGCCTTTCTGCTTCAGTCTGTGTTAATTCTGCTCAGCTCTCAGATGCTCTCTCCCCACTGTTGCAGCATTGCATAGCTTGGTCTGCTCAGGTAAACGTACAGAATCGCCCACAAGTGTGAACTTTAAATGTCCCAAACAACTGTTTGTTCCCATACAAAGGGAAACAATAGTTTGGAGCAGTGTGTGCTCCAATGAATGCCGTTTCCTGAATGCAAGCTGACTCTCCAGGTGGTCTCCTTCATGCTACAGACCTTTTACAAAATGCCAGAGATTCACAGCACCAGACCTTCAACATTAATTCATTTTGAACATCACCAGAGGCCATTTGACTTTCAGTGTGTGTACCTGCAGAGAGACGACGAGAAGGGAGAAGGAGCTATTGTTTGTGTATGTGTAAGAAAATGTCTTGTTTTCTCATCTTCAGAACAAATAAACTACTTGTCCAAGTTAAAAGTCATTAGGTATACATTTATGTGTTTTTACTTCTATCTCTAGTGTTTTATAATATGTATCAGCACGACAAAACCACTACCCTGAGTGGTTTGACCTTTAAAAGTCGGCACTGCTGCTACACAGCAGCATGGATGATACATGAGTATTTGGGGATTATATGAATGGGTATTTCTGCATCAATATTTGAAACAACCTTAGTCAGACCCTGCCTCGTTGAGAACCCATGGGGCACCTTGGATATCATCACGCTGCACGTCTGTCACTCTGATTTTCATTCGAGTCCATATAATTTATGTAGGAAGCCTGTGATCGGCATCCGAGTTAAGTGTCCACAGAAGGAGGTGCAGGAGAGAGGGCTGGAGGAGAGTGATAACGCAGCCTGAACCAACACAGCTCAGATGATTGGAGAAGACAAGAGGGGAGGGGGGGGGTTGAAATTTTATGGTTTCAGTGATGACCTTAAAGCCAACAGGCCTTGTTTTGTCACTTTCAACCATATTGCATTCTTTATTGGTTGGTCGAATTTGCCGATTTGCTCTAGCATTGTAGATGTTTACTTGGTTGATTATATTGAGCACCTACTAGGGTCTTTCCATCCATATTAAATTCAAGAGTAGAATAGAAGAATAGAATCCAACTCACTAAAACTCTGCTCATGAGCATTAAACCTTTCTGCATATTGATATGGCTGTTCTGATATGTTTATGTTCACTGTCTACTCAGCTCTAAATAGCCATCCTCTGCTCAGAATGCTGAGCATTAATTGTTTATTCATGCTGTTTTATATTTATAAGTCATTTAGGTTTAACAAGGTATATACGACTATTTAGACACAAAGACTACCTCCTATGTTTTTTTTTATAGTTCACCATAACTTACATCAGAGATTATAATTACCTTACCTCTTTGGTCTCCTCAGATAGTTGTAAATGTTAATGGATGAGTCTTAACTTCCATACATAAGAAATTAATCCCAGCTGAGCGCTCGACTGAAGCACTTAAAACTTTTTCTGTCTGTCCAGCACATTAGTCATTTTATTTAAACAAAAAAAAAAAAATGTTTTGTCTTCCACTTGGTCGGCGCACCGTACAGTATCTTTGCCCTGCTGTATCTTGCATTCAAGGACTTCGCAGTTAGGTCTTTGAGATTCTGAGTGGTTTATTTCAAGGCTTTTCAGCACACCCAGGCCACAAAGCAAGAGAGGCCAGGGAAATGTCACATGGTCAAGAGAGTACAAATCAGCAATGTCAGGTCTACTGTATTTGCTGACTACTAATCTGATCGGAAATTACGTCTTTCTTGCTGATTTTAGGAACTTTACTTTTCCTGCAGTGTGGCTTTGGCTTTTCTTTATCTAACCAATCGTGTTTATATCAGTGAGAACTAAACATCAGACGGTGTGTCCTCCTTTGATGCACGGACAGTGTTTTGTTGTCATGGATGTTATCTACATGGACAGGGAATGAATCATCAGTCCTTCAAAAGCCCACCCTCTCTGCCCACTGTAATCTTTGCAAATCCCACCACTTATTTGATGAATTTTTCAAATGTGGCATCTCGCCTACACCAAACTCTGTTGCTCAGTTTGTATCTGCCGAATTAAAATTTCCATCCTTATGTGGCAACTGGACTTTTATTTACTACACCGAAGCTCATGTTCTGTGGCATTCATCTCAGTAATGTCCATTCTCCCGTCATGTATTTGTACTAGCAATGGGATTCCATTCGAATTGATTCGTCTCATTCTGGGTGTCTAGTGCTGTGGAGCGTGGTTTTATCTCAGTGGATCAATTGACCGTTTAGTTTCTTTATCACGAACATTTTCTGTTTTCACCTTCTTTAATGTTGAGATGTGCCGTTTTTGACTCTTTTTACACCTTCAACCATGAATGCCCCTGTGCAGGACCAGATCACATTTGTTATGAAAGGGAAACCTTCAAAAGTGGAAAGTTGGTAAGTCCATCACATTCACAGAAGAGGCAATTTAGTGATTTAATGGATGGATGAAGGGATGGAGGATTTGTTTTGCTCTAGTTTTGATAAATTCAGTCGAGTTGGAGGTAAGAATTTTTAGGTTAAATAACAAATATCACTGACTCATTATTATTTGACTGTTATTTCTACTGTAATTTACTCGTTTGGTTAGGCTTAAGTAAACAAAGCAATTTTAGCTCAAGTTTTTTCAAATTTCACTTTGTCCTGGTGAATTCATGCATTGCATTGTTTTCCCAAGTGTTGCTCATCTTTCGAGTTCAGTGTTGTTAACTTTTCGACTTGTCTTTGTAATACTGGCGACTTTGTTTTATATATTAAGTAGAGCCTCAGCAGTGTTGAATTTATTTTAATGCCTTACAAATTGTCACAAGTCATGAACAATTAATTTAAAAATAAACAGGTATGTTATTCACTAATTTTTTTAAAAAAATGAAAAATTATCACAGATGTTTGTGACCCCATACCTTAAAGTTACCAGTTTATGGCAATAACGTGGTGCCAAACAGAGCAATTTAGGTTTAACAGCCAATTTATTGTAAGCAGTCAAGAAAGCATGTGATACAAGTGATATATGAGAAAGATGTGTACAAATGTGTCAAGCTCAAGTGAGCATCTTGAGCAGCCAAACACACTCAAAGGAAACTACATGACACAAAAAGTGATCAAGTCATGACTGTTCACTCAGCCCGTCGTTTAAAAAAAACAACAACAAAGAGAAAAACTATAGAGTCAGATTGTTTGACATTGGCAGTAATAAATGTTAGTTGCAGCCCTCCACAGACATCCTACTTTGTAGCTAAGCTAACATAGGATGACACTGGGTCACCAGCCAATGACCAGACAACATGAATGAGCCACCCTGCTGCTGTTTTGTCCCAGACAAAACAAAAACAGCTTTCTGGGTGTTCTTCGGTCCATGTGTAATGCATGATAGATGCTCTGACATTTCGAGCTATGCTTGTTGTGTTTCACAGCTGTATGCAGCTTTGTTGTTGCCTGGATGCCTGATGTTATTGGCTTCAAATTAAGACTAGCCAGAATATTACATGTGGAAAACAGAGAGTAGGCATTCTCGTTTGATAATAAAATGCACTCCCCCTCCTTGACCTTTTTAATACGTGCACAGCATCACCATGCATTACAGTGGCATCAATTTATCACTGTACATACGCTGGAACTGAATGTGTCAAGTTCAGAGCTCACACATAAGAAGAGATGTATCTTGGATGCTTACTTTCATAGCCTCTTCCATATGGAAGTCAAATAAACTTTCTTATCATTCAGCTCATTGCTCCTTTACCTTGACCTTGCCGTCTGCAGACAGACAGAAATCCCCAGTCATATACACACTACATGCACAAGCTCAAGTTTAGGTAGATCTCTTATGTGTAAGAGGAGCTTCTTTTGCAAAGCATGTGATGGCTTTTCATAAAATATCTGTAACAGTTATTCCTATTGATTTAATGTCTTTTAAACCAGAAGATGGAGACTGAATATCCACAGCTTATAAAAGTATTGTTTCTCCTCAAATACTATGAATATTCAAGCAGTAAGCAGTGTACACGAAGTAGCTAGAAATGGTAGCGTACTTTTTTGACCTCTCTTTGAGTTAGGCCTCAGTCAGAAAGGCCTAGAAACCAATTAGTGACCCCCGACAGCCCCTGGTCACTTGGGGAAAAATGACTTCCCCGACTGGTCAGGGAGTCATTTTCCGATGACCTTGATAATCCTTTCTGACTCTAACAATGACCATAATTTACTAAATTAGCTTCATATTTTATTTAACATGAAATAAAACTGGCAATTGAGCTCATGAAGAAATCAAGAAAGTTTTTTCTTAGAGCAGTGTAGTCGAGGGCTTTCTTTTATTTTCTTTTTTTACTTTTTCTTATTGCAGCTGATGTTGTATTAAGGTGAAAGGAGTTTTAAGCAGCAGTAAATTTGTTGTTTATTACTTTGAAGTTTGTCATCAGTTCATCTTCTAGGGAGACTTCTCTCTTATACCTCATATGACTTTTTATCAGAGAATCACATATTTTATTTTCTAATTCAATTATCTAAAGATCTGAATCCGATTTATTGGCCTAGTATGTGTATACATATGTGTATACATGTATGTGTATACATACTAGGAATTGGGCTCCATTTTTTTCTTCTTTGATCCCAATATACTTAACAGAATAGTCAAAGAAGATGTTTAACATAATGGTTTAAAAAGTCCTTTGAGAGACAAGCCAAGTATTATCAATTTAAACAGAAAGCTCAACCATATTAACACATTTAGATTAGATGGTGAAATTGAGGTTCAAAGCAATAAAAGTAAAAGAAATAATAATAAAGAATTAAAACAGTAACTGAAAAGGGATTTTAAAATAAGACAATAAAAAAGTTAATAAAATATAACATCACATGAACCCGGTTACATAGAGATGTTTTAAGAGGTGATATACGGATCCTGCTGGCAGGTTATTCCACATCCAAAAACCCCTAATGGCAAAAGCCATGGAGACTATTTAAACAAATCACGTTTTAGTACTGTATGATACTTTGAAATGAACTTATTTTGTATTTCAGTATTTTGTTTTATTAGAGTGATAGATGAGAATGTTAAATATGGTCAGTTCAAAGTTTCTGCACCAAAGCTAATTTTTTTCTACTCTTAGCATTGTCTGATGTCAGTAAAAGTGGATATTCCTTATATGGCCATTTCACAACAGCCCCACCCCACCTTATGTATAAATACTCTTTTTACAGTGGGCAGCCAATCAGAAGAAAGAAGAACAGAGAGCTCTAAAAAACAATTGTGACTCGAGCAAAAATACTCTTGTAAAGCTGAAAACTGATTAATAGCTCCTGTGTAAACATGGCATTGTATGTTGAGGTGAAAAACTTTTCAACCTGGAATCTATAGTGAGACTCATCCTTATAATTCCATGAAGAGGAGCAAATTTTCACCAATTTTAGTCATACTCGGCTCACATTCTCGTGGATTTTGCAGGTTAGAGTTTTAAAGCCAGCGCTGTGATGAAAGGCCATGGTAGTGTGACAGGTCTTCGTACTGGAGTTCAAAGGGATCAAAATTAGTTATTAGGCACTTGAAGGGCAGTAAATTACCAGCCTGTATTTTCCACTTTTAGATTTATGATTTGGCCTCAAGGGGCCTTTACAGCACAGAGACAACCCCTGTTACCTTGCCAACAAAAGGTTATTGTAAATCACACATTTCCTACCCTCAACACCATCACACTTTCTCTTTCTCGCACACTCATATACTCACACACACACCTATTTTCACAAACACCTGTAGTGACCTTTCATGTCGTTTTTTTTTCAGCCTGACGTTTATCTTGACTGTTCTTCACCTGAGACAATCCTTTCCTATCTACAAGTGCATCTTTTTCTTTTTTTCTTCATTTTACTGTTGTTTTTCTAAATTGCCATTAAAATAAAAAATTCATAGCCGAGCCACACATGCTCTTTCTTTACCATCTTTGCCCTTTTGTCTCTTTTACCTTGTTTATTAAACAGTTTGTCAAAATATAATAACAGGAATAATAATAACAACAATTAAAAATCAGGGCATTAAAAGTGAATTCCGTTGTCAATCCAACTATGTGTTGGTAGTACTATAGTCCTATAAACTTTTTGCATCCATAGTGAATCATTGTACCTCATGGTGTTTGGTCTGAGCCACTGTTTGAAGCTGTGATGGCTTCAGAACACGATATTGGAAGAATGAGTAAGCCCACAAATATTGCAATATTAATGTCTTTGAGGTTCTCAGACACAGTAGGTTCTGGAAGTACTAGGTAGTATGACAGTATTGACTCAGTTGTCAGTAGAGTCTGTGGGTGTCCTTGGCACCCACAGACTATAAAGGCAGCTACACCGTTGCTTAAGGAGAGCTCATTGATGAAAGCATGCTGGATGCTGATGCAACTATCACCTACCTTTAACTCACCTGTGTGTCACAATGAAGAAGACGCTGTGTTCGCTCAGCGTGGATAACCTTCTGGAATATTTAAAGCTGAGGAAATGAGCCTACTGGCTGAGCTTTTATTCTTATAGCGCTCTTCTTCAAAGTGTCTGTGGTTCCTGAGTGTCCGATTTACAATCTCTGTGACCAGCCCCTGTTTATGAGCAAGATGTAGGCCCAGGGTAGAGCTGGCAGGGGCCCTCAGTGGATTGGTGCTGTTTCTCCAAAGGTTTTTATTTATCAGCTCCTTACAAGATTCTAAATATGTTTAAATCCAATGTCAATGGCATATCACACCACTTCATTATATAAGTGAACCCTATGATTCGGTCACCCTTAGCAGGAACTTTAGCAGCTATAAATTTTTTTCATTTTCATCTCATCATCATTTCAACTTGAAGTAACTGTTTCTTACATCATTGTGGTGAAATTCTGGCCCACTCTTCTAAACAATGTTACTCTAATGTATTGGGGTTTGCAGGCTTTCATGTGTAACTCTCTTAAAGTCCTCCCACACGATTTCAATCAAGCTGACATCTGGGCTTTGACTGGGCTATTATGTTATAGATTTGTTGCTGTGCTTGGAATCATTATTCAGTTGGATCACATAATTTTTGCCTAGCTTTGGCTGTCAGACAGATGGCCTCACATCTGACTCTAGAATACTTTGGTATACAGAGGAGTTCATGTTACCCAGGTCCTGTTGCATCAAAACAGGCCTGAATCATCACCCCTCCACCACCATGCTTGATAGTTGGTATGAATTGTTCGTGCTAATGTGCTTTGTTTTATTTTCCCCAAATGTGGTGTTGTGCATTATGACCACTCCACTCCACTTTGGTCTTGTCTCTCCTAAGGACATTGTTGTCTGTTCAGATGCAACCTTGGAGACGTAAGTCAGGTCCCACTTACACAAACAGTAAGTGGGAAGCAGAGATCCCACTTGTTGTCATGTTCCCAGATCAAAATAGACTGCACACCAACAAGAACGCTGCTCTAATTAACATGTAAACAGCAGTCATTCATTTTGACAGAAGGTCACAGTGACCATCCACACCAATCACTGTCTAAATACAATACAATATACATACAAAATAAGAGAAATAAACATCAGAACTGATGACTTATGAAGGGAAGCCTGTGAGGTAGTTATGGTGAGCAGCTTGATGTGTGCTCTTTCATACACACTCCTTAGATCATATATGTAGGATAATGTTTAACATGTTTATTCATCACTGTCCAATTTCTGTGTCCTTCTGTGTATGTGATTGTAATGCAGGTCCTTGCTCTGTAACCAGCAGCTTTATAAATGACAGGCTGAAAAAGACTTGTTTATTCCCGAGGTCCTGCAATCCTAAAGAGTGGAAAGTTTATTATAAAAAAGTGACTAAATTACAGTCACGATATAGTCACAAAGTGCTCATTACACAATTTAAAAGTTTCATCTCATGAAGAGACCATCCTGTCTTCTTCTTGGTGTCAGACTGTAAATATACCTCTCTGTTATTTAATTTCTACATCCTGGATTTTATGTTTGAGAATGCACAAATATGATAGAAATGCTTCTATTTATGCTTGCTGCTTATTATCTGGTATCTTCCCAGAGTTTTTTTCACTCACTAAATGGAGCCGTGATGCATTCACTAAAGAGTTTCCTTTGTACTGCAGTTAGAAAGCTGCTTTCCATGAAGTTTGCCAGAATTTGTCTTAATGTATTCTACAGAAGAGTATTTGAACTCTGTTTGACTCTTCTTCAATCTTATTTCAAACTTTTAAGAATTTTATTTAAGATAACATTTCTCAACACCTCTTTCTGCTCAGGCATTTCTGAGGCTTGGCTACAGGCTTGAGTGAGCTCATCTCTGTGTTTCACCTGGTGATTCAGCATGCCGTCAATCATGCCACCACTTCTCCTGAGAGTACACAATTGCCAGGTTTTGTTTTTAGCCCGGAAGCACGACTCTCCTGCAGAAGCACACCTCAGTTTAAAAAAATACAAAAAAAAATAGCTGTAATTTGGGCCGACAGTCGCCCACTCAGGGAGGAAGGCTTGTCCACCATTTCATTTAGAGTTCACCTTCTAGGCAGACGTCCTCACAAATATTGATAAGTCTCTCACACACACACACACACACACACTACCTGACATATTGCAGTGCTAGGCAGTTTACCCATGTAATGACAAGTAGGAAAAGGAGAGGAGTGGTGGGGTAACAGTCCACCAGGTCAGTCCACCATGGGTAAAAACATGCCTTTCATTTAAAAGGATTAGGCACTAAAGTCATTTGGTGAAATAGTCATTTCAATTCAGTTTTGATTCTGCTACATTAACAAGAACGCAAGCTACAGAGCTACAGCCAACTAACTGTAAATTAGAGAGCATGAATTTGGTTAGAGAGTTAGAATTATTGGCTAACTATATCCCCCCTGGATAGGATTTTGCTAAGTTAGATAGCTTGCTGTTTAAAATAGCAAAATCAGATTTTAAAAATAAATCAAATAACAACCAAATAAAATCATTAGGAGCCATAGCTGCCCTGTAACAATATTGTATACAATATGTCAGGGAGGGGGCAGTGTCACCCCAGCCCTCAACCAGCTCATCTCCGCTCCTGGTAAACATTCACACATTAGTTAACAACAGCTAGAAGAAAGAAAACCTGGTGTCTTTTTTATATACCCAAAACAAAATAAAGGTTTCTTCATGAGGTAAAAGTACTGCTCTTGACCATAGTTTGTCCTGTTTTGCCACAGGCTTTCTCTAGATCTCTAAATAACACTGGCTTTTTAATGGATAATGTTCACCATTAGGTGCTACGTGGTTAACTTCACTAACATTGTCAGTAACAAAGTCGGTATCAGAGTTTTGTGTTTGGCTCATGTAAGTAAAAGACCAGATGTTCAGAGAGTATTAGTCATGAAATTTGCACACATCTAATTTGGTCATCGCCCAAATTTCTATTCCAAAAGTATTTCCAAAGTCAGGGAGGGGTATTTTTGTACTTGCAGTAAATTGTGATGGGTCGTGAGATGGATGTCACTGATGTTCAGGTTTGTCCTTATGTGGAGTTTGTGTTGGAGTTTTTTGTGCTACGAGCCGGTCATTTCGATGATGTTTGTGATTGGTGGACTCTTCATGTTGGCTAGTTTTGGTCACTATTGGTGCTGTAAGGGAGCTGGAGTGAAAGCGCTGAGAAACTCAAGTGTAAACACATCTCTGCATACTGATCAGTTGGAAGCTGTTCACATAGAAATTAGTGTTTATCAAGGGTGTCAAACTCATTTTAGCTTGCACTGAAAACCTACCAAGAGTAGTATAGCATGATATTTAAAGAAAATAAATAATTTTCACACCAATCGGACCTCCCAGCAGGCCATTTATAGCCCCTAGGTTGCATGTTTGACACCTCCTCTGTTTATTAGAAACGATTGACAGTCAGGAAAGAATCCAGTTACTATTTTTCAAGTAAAGTCACACTCCATTTGTACATTGGCACTAAAGATATTTTAACACATGGAAAATGGGATGTGGTAGATTTTTTTTAATCAAAAGCTCATCCGCAGCTCTCGTTTATCAGAAAAATGCTCTTTTGCACAGCTGACAGCATTCAGGAATGTCAGCTTTTCTCTTCCCTTAGAGAGTCCTCCAATGTATCCAGGGCCCCAACAGTCTGTGTGTGTGTGTTTGTTTGTGTGCTGTACTGTACATCACCCTAACCCTCTACCTCTGTCTGACTTGTAAACCTCAGCAGAGGTGAAAGTTCTTCTTAACTGATGCACTGAAGATGCTCTGTCACGCAAGCCTCAGCATGTGCATCTTATAGCTCACGACTCCTCTGCGCCTCTCTCTGCTCACTGAGTCATATTTCCACCACAGTGCACCCAGCCTTCTTCTTTTTTTTTTTTTTTTCAGTTTTTTTGTCCTCTCTTCCCTTT
>VURO01035363.1:0-15465 GCA_015108175.1 Pelvicachromis taeniatus | reverse complement strand
TCTGAGATTTTTTAAGCTACACAA
Source organism: Pelvicachromis taeniatus (assembly GCA_015108175.1). NCBI lineage: Eukaryota > Metazoa > Chordata > Actinopteri > Cichliformes > Cichlidae > Pelvicachromis > Pelvicachromis taeniatus. Next base: position 15,441 of record VURO01035363.1, on the reverse strand, counting down.
AATCATCATGTGTGTTGTAACAGGACGTGACACTGAGAGAGCCAACACCAAGTAAGAGCCTTTTTCTCTAGTATGGAACACCAACCTGAACTCACACATTCAAAAACACTGGGTGAACAGGACATGAAGTCAAGGCTGCCCTCAGGCCAAACCAACCAGTAACGCCACACATTACCATACACCCTGCACTGCTGAATTGAGCTAGCTGCACAGTGTAGATGGCCACCTGTGACAGTGGGTGATGTAGGTGCAGGTCTCTTCCCACAGGCCTTTCAGGTCTTTGAGCTGAGCATGGGTGTGGTTCCTCAGCTCTTCATCTCCACTCTGTAGAAGGTGCTCAGCAGCCACCAGCACCATGTCCATCTTCACGCGACCTTCTTCCTCTGACTGGCGGATCTTCTGTTGTCGAGAAAGGTGGGATTGAGAGAGAGAATGAACGGAGGATAAATCTAATTTAAGAAAAATCGCATGGCCTAAATGAAACATGACGCATGTGACTTAATGTACATATGTAATGGAATAAAGTATAACATGAAAATATAATGAAGTGATTTTAAACTTTGTTTTAAAGCATGTAAAAAAAAGTCAGAGAGTGTATGACAAGTTGTGGTTGGACATCAGGTGATTAGATGTCAACAGTGTGACTGGATGTCACAGGTATGAAAGTTATAAGAAGCGATATGAGGTTTGTCTCTACACGCTGCTCCCCGGGCGCTGGATTGTTCGCTGCCCACTGCTTCACTGAGTGAATGGGTTGAATGCAGAGAGAAAATTTCATTGCCTTGTACTGTGACAATGTGCAATGACAATAAAGTTGTTACTGTTTCTGTTCAGACGCCAGAGGACATCAACAGCTGCCCAAACTGTGAAGCTGTATTTTTTGGCTTTTTCTGTGTTATATTATAGATTCAAGAGGATTTGGATAAGTGCATCTGCAGATCTGATTGTGCTCATCCTCGCCAACATTTCTCCTCACAAAAATCAGAACAAGGTCGGCATTAGCTCAGAGTAGGTTAGTTAGATAAGTATTTTGTTTCTGTCTAAATTGTGGACATTCCCTTTGTGAAACAATATCTGGTGACCTGCAGTTTTGTATTTATCCTTCTGAGAAAACAATGCCATCTTTGCTTATTTTGAAAGTTCCAACTAACAAGCCCTGGCCTGTCTCATGTTTTCCTGAATGGCTGGCATGATGTCATTCCAGCAGTCCTTGATATCAAATAGCTGCTTTCCACCGGGTTATGTCTCCTCTAGTTAGACCCTGTCAGAAACTGGTCAGATATAACAACACAGCAGCATGGGTCAGAAGGGAAGGGTCATAGATTAATTTTACCAACCCACCTCTGTCTCCCTGAGTCTGGCCTCCAGGGCCTGACGGGGGCCTTGCGTGTTGTCATTGGCCTTCAGCCTCTCTTGGACGGCTCGCATCCAGGAGAGAGCTGACTCCAGGTTGCCTGTGAACGCCTGCTGCTCCTGTAGAGTCATGACTAGTTCTGGGTCTGAAAAGAACAACAGCACAAAGGTTTTAATAGACACTTCCTGCTAAAGAGGAACTTTACCAGCTGTAGGTTGCTAAAGTTTTGAGAAACAACTTGAATAACACTTTTATATGAACAAGCCTCAGATGAGTGGAAACACGACATATCCACTTCAGGGTCTTGTTACAATCACTGATTCCTCACATATGGCTGCGCTTGTTTGTAGCAAACCATCATAAAGAATAATGGGGAGTTTTTCTGCAACAAATCACAGTTAGACTGAAGAGGATTCTGTATGGTCACTCAAAAAACTTCACCCGTATCTAAATCAGGAATCATATATAAAAAAGGAAGAATAATTTAAGCTTTGCTCTAAGACATAAAAAATATATATAATGTCACAGATGGTGAATTTACTATAATGAAAAAAAGACACAAGACTCAATCAGCAAAAGTCCTCTCAAAACCCACTTGTGTACTGGTTCAGAGATGCTCCTCAGAAGATGGGCAGTAGGGAGGGGAATTGATAAGAATTTAGCTATTCTGATTCTGATATTGTTTCCACTCGTCAATTCGATTCCTTATCGATTATCATTTGGTTCTCATTGGCTCCACTTTGAGTGTCACCACCATCGCTAAGCAGCATCAAAGACATCACATTCGTGCAAATTAACTGCCTACTGTGGGTCAAAAGTTTGTCATGTTGACGCTTTGTTGTAATCAGTGTGGAAATCGTTACTCAAAAAGAAAAAGTAATCATTACACAACACTTTTCTTAAAAGTAATACAGTATGTTACTAAATTACTGCTGGGAGAAAGTAATTTGTTACACTGCTTTACATTACTTATGCATTCTGTCCTGGATGCAGTTTCCACTTTACCATCGTCCTCTTGTCTTTTTGTGCAAAGTAAAAGTAATGTCCACATCCACGCTGTAGACTACGGCAAGATTTTCATCGTCCAGCACACAAACTGAAATCAGATTATTGTTCCTCAACTGCAAGTGGAACATTAAGTGGGATCGAAGTGTAGCTCAGGTGGTAGAGCAGGTTAAACCAGTCTGCTCCAGTCTGTGTGCCAAATATCCTAACCGATGCTCTCCGATGCATCCATCTGAGTACGAATGCATGTGAAGGTTAGATAGAAAGAGCACAAAAAAAAAGTGCTTGTTTGAATGAGGCAAGTTGTGTAAAGGCCTTTGAGTGCTCAAACTAGACAACCACTATATAAAAAGCAGTCCATTTACCAAGACTAACAAAATCCAAGGAATTGAACTAGCGGTTCTTGATTCACATTCATAATCTTTGAACTTGACTAAGAAGTGGGATCAAAACCAAGATTTTAGTGGGCAAACCTGAGGACTCTATAACAGTTTAAGTACATGCCGTGGTAAAAGCAAAATACACCAGATAATAAAATGATCTAAAATTCTGTGCTAAACTTATATTAGAATTTATAGTGAACCGTTTCTATTTGTTTCAGCATAAAAGCAAAAGCTTCATTGCTGGTTCCAGACTTTATTGTAGATCAATTACAAACAAAAGCTGAATGAAAAATAATGACTCTTGACATTCTCAGGCCGCATTTTGCTGCCACCGTTTCTGGCAGGACTCTAGTTACCCCGACACAGGTTGGTTAGGGCTGCAGCTATTGATTTTTCTCTCCGTCGTGTCTGTAAACAGACTTAGGCTCCAAGTTAACTATGCCAGCGTCATCATCACTGCTGCTGTTATGTTATCAGTCTTTTTGTTTAAAACTGGGGGCTGCATGGGCTTAATAATAATGGGGTTTTAATTCACACGCTGCTCTTAAATACATTTCTCGAAAAATCTGATGTGAACATGCTGAGTTAACTTAGCAAATTGATAACCTGCTTCATGTGACTGGTTGCCAGGCCAAGTGAACCCAGATAACAGAAGAATACTCTTATTGTGACACTTTGTTTTTAATCTGACACCTACCTGTCCTTCATGTCACTGTGACTGCAGAATGTGCAGTTATAAGAAAAACATCAACTAACAGGAGCAGTCAAGAATGTGAGTAACTGTGATGAAGCCAAAAAAAAAGGGAAAATAGAAAGGCAGCATAGGCCACTCTCTGGAGTGACTCACTTTTCCCCACCACAGCATTCCTTCTGACAAATATCTGCACACTCTGCCTCAGACTATGGAGGCTTGCTAACACTTAGGACTTCCTGTCCTGAGTCAAGAAAACAATTTTTTAAATCTTTTTTTATACTTGAAAAAATTACCTTAAAAATTACTTTAATCTTTATTGCTAATGCCTTGTTTCATTAGAAGTGGCGTTATATTTGACGACTAAACGTAGCTACTAGTAACTCGCTGGCATCGCCTTTTATTGTTATGCATGTTCACATGTGAGTCAGCAACGCAGCGACAACATGTTGCCTGGCCTTTACTTCCAACTAAAACGTTTTCACTTGTGTTGCAACAAATTCTCTCTCGCTCTCTCAATAACACACACACACGCGCGCGCGCTACTGGCTATTTTTCTTTAGTGTCCGAGCAGCTGACACGTTTTTGCGCTCTCACCGGAACCTTTGTTTTGGTGTGTTTCATTGCAACATGGCTGTAGTGACGCACCGCTTCCTTCCTCAGTTTGACAGCTCGGGCGGTCAACTTGAGTTAACATTAGTTTAAACTTTTATCGATTTCACGCAGCTACAACAGACGGCGGTACAATCAAACAAATTATTTGTCATGCTAATCCAGGTTCCCGTGCACATTTAGAATACAAAGGCACACGAGAATATGTATACATAGTTAAAGTTGCACACTTAACTACATGTTTTTAACGACTTTTACGCTATGCTATGGTATGCTAAACTATCAGGCAAAATTCAAGGTCGGTGCCCCGCTGGTTTACTTTTCATACATACCACTAAACCATATGCGCTCATTTCAGCTCCACCTCTCTTTCTTGCATACTATTTTAACAGAGAGCAAGTCTAACTTCAGGAGATACAGAGTTATCCGTGTTTGTAGCTAGAGCTAGTTCTGTTATTCGGCTATCCCCACGACGGTGCATCTACTATCATTTGACATAAACAAAATACAATAAAAACTTACAGCTTTGTGTTCATCGAGTGAGAGAAGCCACTGCCCCCACCGCTGAAATGCTGTGTTGTGTACAGTAAGTTACAAAAGGCAGGAAGTAACCCTGGCCTTCGGGGTTTGGAGTGTACCGCAGCCTGTCATGGTGCCTTCAATGACACCGTGTAAACGGCCAATGACATGATATTTCAAAGAAACTAACCCAGAAAATGCACTTCAGACGCAGATATATTTTTTTAAACCGCTAAAGGAATTAAATAATATGAAATAATATTGCTAAGGTTTCAGTAACAACTAAAAATTGGTGTCAAAAAGATTTTCCATTTGTCTAAAGAAATACAAAAAACAAATACAAAACCTCAACTACACAGAGAAATATCTCAAACAAATCGAGGAACAGTATGAAAATTCCTGTAGCATTCGACATGCTTAGAAGAAATAATAACATGGTATTCCTGACCATTATCTACATACTGTTTTCACTTCTAGTCGTACTACATCAGTGTTTCCGCCAGAACGTGAACTCAACAGATTGAACCGGAGGACGAAACAAACCCAGAGCAGCTGTTGAGTCCTGAGTAACTAAGAAGTAAGATTACTGGCTTAGCGCGTGTGGAGTTTTGTGTCGCGAAAGTTTTAAGTGGCTAAATCACCACGGTAATTTACAGACCTAAGTTGAAATACAGATACTTGTGTTAAAAACTTTAGTAAAACTTGAAGTACTGATTCAAGTTCTTTATCCTAATAAAAGTGAAATGCACTCAATGTAAGAAAGTAAAAAGTAGCTCCTTAAAAAACATTTCTACCATATATTTTTATGGAAATGTAACTGGACGTTTTGCTGTATTCACTTAATAGCAATATAATAGTAGTACATGAGAATACTAATGTTTTTCAAATCTCAATTCTAATTCTAATGAATGTACTTTGCTTGAATCTATAACTTAGGACACAAACAGTAAGAGAGAATTTTACTCTCTCAGTTTTCTGTTGCCTACATGGTTGAGGGTGACTTTGCCTAAACAGAAAAACGAGAACAGCCAGGGGTTAAAGTGAGATTCAGGAGGTGGGGGAACCCTGAGATCTGTTGTAGTGGCTCAGTGTGGGGAAAATACTAACAACTCACAATACTTCTAATGTGAACTCCAGTAGATTTTCTTAGTGGACAAGCTGTTATCAGCTAACTTGCTGCTCTTTGTGGATTTACACAACTGAATTTGCAAACAATCTATCGCTGACCATGAGCACCGCAGCCACTGTGTACCAGTCCAACAGTTCTTTACTGTGAGCTCACCACATTACTGCAAGCTAACCTGTTTATCCTGCACAAATCAACACAGCATTTTCATGCAACATCTGAATGACAAAATTAGTCTATTTAGTTTATTTTGCAGAAAGTTTCACAATATGAAAATACATAACATCACATACAGATCTAATAGGTGATTATAAATGGCAGCATTACATGGACGCTTTAAATCTGCAGTTTATCAAATGTCACTGAGAAGACCTTACCTTTGAATATATCCTGTCCTGTATGATGGAGTATTTTGACTTTTTTCTAAAATTAGAATTTCAACATTAATCTAAAAAAATTTATGTTATTCTCAATATAATCATTTTTTTAAATTAATGTGGCCCTAATATCCCTTTGTATCTCTTAAGTATAGCATACAGACACCTGCACCTTTTCCAGTCCACTTTATATAAACTTGAGCAATGATACTGTTGAACCTAAAGTAACGAGCCTGTTCTGAAAATGTAAAGAGTCAAAAGTACAGATATTCATTCACATGTGCTATACCAGTGTACCAGCAATGCGATGTGACAATAAAAGTGATTTGACTTGATATTTCTGTTAAAATGTAAGGAGTAAAAGTAAAAAATATTCAAGTAAAGTACAAATACCTGAAAATTCTACTTAAATACAGTAACAAAGTATTAGTACTTCATTACTTCCCACCTCTCCCTACCACCAATAGCATAGTTTACCATCTTACTTTCCATCCATCCATCCATCCATCCATCCATCCATCCATCCATCCATCCATCCATCCATCCATCCATCCATTTTCTTCTGCTTATCTGGGGCCCTGTTGCAAGCGCACCAACCTAAGCAGAGAAGCCCAGACCTCCCTCTCTTGAGCTATCGCCTCTAGTTTATTCTGAGTACCCCGGGGCATCCTTGCAGTGGGACTTTTAGACTCAGCTCTCTTCACCACGACAGACATGTACAGCATCTGCATCAATGCAGCCACAGCACCAATCTACGGTATCTGTCATTCGCGACTAGGGCTGGGACAATGCGTCGACGCAATCGATTACGTCGACGTAAAAAATTTGCGTCAATGCGTCATCACTTTCAAAAAAACAAATGAGGGCAGCTAGTAGCGGTAACATGTCGACTTAAACCACGCCCCCCGAACACGCAGTTCTACAGTATGGGGATATTTTAACCGAAAAGGAAGTGATTCAGTCTTTGCCAGCTTTTTAAGGATGAAATGGCTGATCATAAAACGACCGTAAGTTTTCAACTTTTTTACTAACGCTGGTTTTTTACCCTTTAATTCATCCAGACACCCCCCACATAGACACACATTCAGAGAAAAACACCCAACCTCCGTAAATGCAAAACTAATTTAAGCTGCTTAGCAGTAACATATATCATTAGATTAATCGATGCATCAAAAAATTAATCACTAGATAGCTGGTGAAGAGTGTGTTTAGTTGTTTATGAGTTCAAGTTTGAATTTGAAAACCAGATGATGTGTTATTTAATCTTTCAAGGTTACATCCTTACTTTTGACAGGTCAAATAAAACTTAATACTGTTATTAATTCATCTATACTCCTCTAGTGTGTTGTCCTTCTTTGGAGATATCTGTGGTAGAGATGTTTGCCTCTAATCGTGAATGTAATGGTGGCAAAAATATATATATATACATTTGACTCAGAAACTGTATCTCCTCCAAGAAAATCATGATTAGGTTACACAAAAAATCCACACACCTTCTTGGAGTAATTTTCATACAGCAGCTGTTTTTTTTCTACACAATTCTGTCACTGTTATAAAAGAAGAATGCAGAATGGCCAGCATTACAGAGACAGATGTCATTCATGTTTACATCCTCTGATCTTTCACAGACAAGTACGTCTTGTGTCTACATGTTAAATCCAGCTTTAAAGCTTTTACTTCAGCATTTCTTCAGCATGTTGCTTGTTTTGGAACCAGAAGTGACCACATTTGGACAAAAAGGCCAGAGGGCTGAGTTATCTACTAATATTACCATTAGCCCGATCCATAAACTGCATGGATGCATCATGCAGACACAGATACCTTATAATTAGTGCTAAGAAAGCCATGGGATTTGGTATATAAATGTATTAAAAATGCTCCAAAAGATACAAACAGAGTTGGAAAGTTTTTTAGAGTTGATAATAGACAGCTGCCAGCCTTGAGAGTTTAAAACTGTTTTAAAAAAACTATAATTATTATGAGGGATTTAATTTGCTATAGAGAACAAAGCCATTTTTGCACTAGACTGTAAATGTGCCATAGCTGAACTTTGGCCTTTTAACACTGGAGTCTGAGTCTCTGGGTACAGACTCACTTTACAGAGCCAGCCTCAAGTGGCCACTTGAGGAACTGCAGCGTTGACACTTTGATTTGCAGTCTGGATGTTGCCACTTGGTAGATGCACTTTGTTCTGTACAGTTATATGGTTGTGGGGTTCAGGTTGGCAGAGAAGAAGAAAGCAAGAAGGCTATGAAAATGTGTTCGTGATTTCTGGAACAGCCATTGTTATTTTAATTATAATGCATGAATATGTCAGTTTTGTTTTTAAGGTTAACCTTCCCTTTCATATTCACACTTGTTTAAATGTTAATTCCGTTTTTTTTCCACCTTTTGTTTTTTCAGTTAATGTTGCTACTGTTGCTCCTCAGTTATGTTAACTTTTCACTTTGCATACAAGGATTTAGAATAGAATAGAAAATGATGGACATATTTGTACCTTTTAAAAAACTGTGTAATTTACATTTTACAAAGTTTCAAGCCGTTGCCTTCTGTATGAGTAAATATAGTTTCAAATTTTTTGTTACCTTTAATTTTCATTTCATTTTGAATATAAGTTTTCAGTTCAGTGTAGCTTCAGCTAGTTTCCAGTGCTGGTTTGCACATTTCACAATTGAGCTTTTTATGATCGGACAACGTCCAGTCTTAATCCAGTTTTTTTTTTTATGTGGGTGGTATTTGTCAGGGCCAAGAGCTAAGAAGTGCCGAATAGATATTACAACATAAACAGTGTCATTGAAAAATTACAGTCACAAAAAAAAAAAAACATATACAACAAAGTCTTCTGATGTTTCCAATACAATCACATGCCACCAAATCAGCCTATTCAAAGTCTGGTTTTTATTTCAGTTATTTCAATTGTTCACACCGAGTTTTAGTTTTTAGTTTCATTTTAATTCATTATAATAAACTGGTGCCTAAATAAGTTGGGTATTTGGAAACACAGATCTCCATGTGGTGAAAACTGCCTGCTGCTATTGTTCACGTGTCTGAAGTTGACTTTCTTATCAGGTAAAGTGACCTTATCCTTCAAAGACCCTGCATGCACAACTACACAGGTGCTTTCCACCTACTCTGACCTCTTAAGACTTCTGCTTTGTTAAGAACAGCGTGAGCTTCACAAAAATCTGTTTTGGTTTTATTTGATTTCTTTAGATTTTACCAAGACTCCTTTCAACTGGCATTTGTGGCCAGATGTTAAAAAAGCACCCTAAAAACATTTGATGTAACTCATATAATATACTGACATAATGTACACATACACCAATAAAATGCAACCACAGGTAGAAGGCTACAGAGAACACAAAACAAGACAAATAAAAGTATTCCTCAAATGTTCTGTGATTAATGTCATCTCCTCTGTTATCCTGGTCAGTTGGTCTTTTTATTTAATGTTAAAGTAGAAGAGAAGCAGTAGTATGTATACTTAAAGATAACTATTTTAACTGATTACTAGTTTATTCATTAGTTTCATTAAAAATGTCATCAAGATTGGTAAGTGTGGAAGCTTTAGTATTTTTTTTTTCTTTCAAAATGACAGGAATGTGAAACACATATAATTGCACACACCCACATAACCACTACCCATACTGTGAGCTTGTTTCACTGCTATTAAACCAAGTCATTGTACAGATAAGGTTAATGTTGAGTCCCCGGTGGCCTCTGGTGGCTCAGTCGTCGCACTGCATCCAGCGCAAGGCAGTGCTGAGAGGGTAGCTCTTCTCCATTGCTTGGTAGTTTTGGTTTACACGCCAATACTCTGTGCCTTTAAATATGTATACATAACCATTAGTCCACGTTAGTGCAGCATCAGTGTTGCTGGGCATCCCTTTGAAGAGTTGTCCAACTGGTTTAGGATATGATTTGAAATCCGTTGGAGCAATTTCATCCCATTGCCAGTATCCAGAGCCCTGAAATATAGAGCAAATTATTGACCGGAATCCAGATATCGAACAACAAACAAAAAGACTGAAAATCATCCTACTTTGAAAAAGATGATTTTTTGGTTCTTATTGAAGTAAAAAGCAGAGTCAATATTTGCAGGGATGTTGGACAAACGTTTGGGGAAGCCCTGGTCAAGTTTGAAGCCTGTGTATCTCCATAATTTGTCTCCTGTGAAAGGATGTTTGCGGAGGAAAGACAATTGCATTCAGAAAACACACCAAACAGAATACACAACTGGAATTAAACATTTGGAGCACCATTGATAAAACTACTAAATAAACCTTTCAGAAAGTAGGATTTGCCAGTTCGCGGAGAGTGAACAGCTGCACTGAGACTTCCTGGCAGCTCCTTCCACAGGGCGGAAATCTGGGTGGGAGTGTTGTAGTCAGAGTTGGACACTGTCCACACATAGTGCCCACTGAAAAAGTACGTCTTACGCAAAGGACCTGCAGAGACAAAATGTAGGAGAAAAATATATCTTTAGAAGCATCTTCCTGTTTTATTCAACAAAATACAGAGCAAAGCATATATAAAGGAATTTGCATTAGAGCATCAGAGTCTCTGTACCCAACATAACTGCATCCACAGGGGCCTTGCAAGGATTTGGAATAACTCCTCCTGGCCTTGACTGTCCTGGATTTCTGGATTCAGGAGTCTTCTCTGGCTTTCCTGAAAAGGGATAGCGTTGCAGGTTGCATAAGTAGTACTTCAAAGATATATTCATATGGTGCTGTAATAACATTTTGGCAATACCGTATAAAGCTTGGATCCCTTGTATGTCATCTGGATGAAGCTTGAAGTCAGAGCGGTATCCATTGTAAACAGGTCCCATCAGTGCATTGTAGTACTGTGAGTGGCCCAGGCCTAGAGCGTGACCGATCTCATGAGCTGCCACAATCCTCAGGTTGGATCCATAATTCTTCCCTTCTGTCCACAGTTCATCCTCATCGAAGTGCACAATGCCGGACTCAGGGGCATCAGCGTGCGCTAAAACATGGCCTAAAGATGAAGCAAGGTTTCTAATTAAATACCACAAGTTTTTCTTTACGCTTTTCTTTAAAAAAAATTTCCAAGTGTCACTTTACATCAAAGGTTTCAGCATAAAATCACTCAGATCACAAAACTTTGGAGTATGACTGATCGTATGCTGGTCCTACCTCGGCCATCAAAGGGTACTGGACACGTCTTATCTTTTCTGTGAAATGAGATTTTGATGTCGGCTCTTCCTCGATCCAACTCTCTGAACCTTAAAGGTGACACATCACTCCAGTACTTAAAAGCATTCTGGATGGCCACGCGAGTCTTTCCCTGACCCAGATCAGGAGTGTAATTGTAAATGCGGTAGGTCAGCATTTTCTTACGCCAGTAACCTGTTAAATGATAATTAAAAACAATTTATATGCACATAACTACACATTAAAAATCCAATATGTAAACCGTTACCTACCCATGACTCGATATTTGAGAGATTTGTTATTGAAAGGATCTTCCAGACCACATCGAGGTTTATTCATCATTGCCAGCGTGGCTAAATCAAGGTTTCCTGATATCTGCAGGTTGGTCACTTTCTGAAACATTCTGACATTAAAAAAAAAATTTTAACTTTCAATTCAAATTAAGTCTAAATAATAAATGAGGACAATGTAAACTGGTAAAATGGGTAACCTTAACGCTTCTGCTATTTGCTCATGCGAATGGTCTTGAACTTTACTGTCCAGCGGGATGTGCAGGTAGCCATACTTCTTCAAGTAAACCTAAAAGAATGGCAGACATTTAGAGGGATATTAAATTATTGATCTCTACTAAACATATCAAAAAAATTAAGGAAAGTTTGTTCTTTCTTTTTCTTTTTCTTTTTTTGATGTGTTACTTGACTATTTTTGGTCACTGAAACTAAATAACCTCAACATGGGTGTTATTAGATACATGACTGAATATAGATGCTACACCAGCAGCTAAGGAATTAGATCCATTTGTGTCAATTATATATGGATATGGCCTTACAGTTACATTAGTGAGCTTAAGACAATTAAAAATCCATCCAGTCTCTGCTGAACTTCATGTAAGGTTAAAACTGGACAGCTGTGCCGTCAACGCCAAGTATTTCTATTTTTATTCCCAGCGAATTGTATGCAAATTCTAGAATCAGAGACTGTGATTCTTACATTAATATTTTAGGTTATATTCCAACAGATCCAGCTTTCTTTTGTATTTTCTTACCATGGCTTCTGTGGTATCTTTTCTGCTCAGGGCGATAGATGAAGCTGTTATTAACAAAACAAGAAGCACCATTAACTCCAGTCTGTATTCCATTTTCCAGTTTGGGTCTTTTTCCATTACCAGATAGGAAAAAAAAACAACTACTTTGAATCCAATGCGGCAAGTCGATCTTTTCAACTGATAAATAAGCCGCGTGTCTTTCCAAACATCATATTGTCCATCTTCTCTGTGCTCGTTCTTCGATAACTGTGCCAAAGTTGGTGTCTTAGTATTTATACTGTCAAGTGTCTCTTCAGGACCTGCCTCGAAACCACATAATAAATATTTACAAGGAATGTGATGTGTCGACTGCAAAACACCAACACATATTTCAGATGTTAACCACCTGATCACGCCTTCTGTCACCATCATTTAGAACTATTTGTCTTGAAGGGTATAAGAATAACTTCAGAGTAATGTTGTTTACGTCAAAGGAAGCAAATAAATTAAGAAGAACTTTTTTTTTAAAACGTGGATGAGCTGCCCACCACCTAATAAAGGTGCTGCCTTGTGACTAGTTATGTCATTGTGGTGGAAGACAAGTACTTTCTTGATTTTCAATTAAGCTGTATTACTTTAGAACGGATGTCTGTGGCGGATGTAACAGAAATGCTACCGAGTTGCTCACTTGTGATTCATGTTTGTGAAATCCGCACTTTATTCCACAATATCTGAGTGTTCTTTATTCTGTGGTTGCTGTATAAAAAAAAAACAACAAACCACACATCCTCAATGAGACAACAGCTAATTATATTGTTCTCAAAGTAGGAGCCCATTCAAGCAAAAACAATGACGCCCCCGTGTAACCATTGCTACAAATCGTGTCTGAGACAGAGTACGCCTCCTCTTCTGCTGTTTCATTGTGGAATAAAGGCTCATAAAAACCGAGACGGCAAAGCTCCTGGGGTTTAAAAACGTTCACATCTCCTGGTGAGACCATCCCTGATTGCTCACCAAGAAAGAAAATCTTTCTCTAGCCTCTCTGGCTCTTTAAGGCATAAGCTTTGTCATTGATTGACTGATTCTAATGGAGGAAAGCAAACATATTAAAGTGGATCTACACTTGGTCTTTTCTGCACCATTAAAATAGTGGATGCCCCTATTAAACACAAAGTTTCAAATAATGAGGTCAGTGTTAGTGTGCGGTTAATAGTTTACATACACACATCATGGACATGAATGTCAGGGTAATTTGGGGTTTTGACTGATTTGTTTGAACTGCTCTTTTTCCAGGGTGGATGATTGTGTAGCAGACACCTTTTCTTTAATCCAACAGGGTCAAAAGTAGACATACACCCTCAAATACATATCCAAATTGTCACCATAAGATGAAACCTGTTAGGTTATTCATGAACAACGCAAGAACCACCGAGGCTCAAGCCTGCAATCACACATCTGGACCCATCTGGCCACGATGACTTGGAATAGATAAAGCAGGCTAACTTTAAGCTTTCTGAAATGGCCTTCACAAAGCCCTGATCTCAATCCTAATTAAAAACTGTGGACTTTGGATAAAAGCCAAGTCTGTGTCAGGAAACCAACCAATTTAAAGGAGCTCTGTCAATTCTGTCAAGATTAGTCATATATCAGCCAGAATTATACCAAAGCTTGTTGATGTCTACCAAAAGCATTTGGTCCAGGTGCAACATGCTAAGGGGCATGTAGTCAATTACCAGAGCAGTTTTATGTAAATATCTGAGCCTGTGTGGATTAAAGAAAATCCTAAATAAATCCAAACTTGTGCACCCAATTGTATGCTGTACAATCATTCCACCCTGGAAAAAGAACGGTTTAAAGAAAAGCCTTTTGAAAGCCCCAAATTACCATGTGAACATCTGGCCACAGCTGTACAGGTAATCCCTGTGAGCCTGTCCAGGCTTCAGACTGGAAAACAGCTACCAGTATAGACATTCAAACATATTAATGGCAAAGATGGCCTGTATTGGGATTTTCCTGCTTACATCAAATACTGGACAATCGGCAGGACTGTGACTTTGAAGTTTTTATAAGTGGGGTTTAATTTATTCAAGCTTAAGGTACATTTTTATCAAATGGCCAAACACAACAGTAAAATATATCGACTTAAGTTAATACAGACCCTTTGCCTTGGCTATATGTGCATGACTCATTCTTACCTTATGTTACACCCCGGAGGTCCATTTTGGGCCAGGAAAGACATTAATATGACATCATCATCATCAGGACCATTCATCCCACAAGTATAGGCTATCAACAGTTCCACAACAACACACCTTTATTTTCAGTGTTTGGATTTTCACCCTATGCTAACCCCTACGCATGAAAGAGGTAGTCCAAATGTGTCTGGCCTCTACCCTTTGACCTGTCCAGCATGAGTGTCCCTGCTTGGCTCTCTGGGTCACTCAGTGTGCTTCTTACCCTCAGCATAGGAAGTACAGAAAATGCTGCAAAATAATTCCTTTCATTTCTGCATTTTTTTTTTCATATATCATGGCAATGCATATATCGCATTTTTGTTTTCCTACTGAAAATGTCATTCCATATTCTAGCTCGTAGCAAATGTTAGTCCAAAGGATTAAACAGTGTATTTGTTTCAGCTGCTCCTGCCGAGGTTCACTACAGCAGATTATCTAGTGTAATGATAGCAAAGCTGCAGGACGGCATATAAGTAAAGTAGAGGAACATGTCAAAGATGCAGCTCATGAGTCTGTTTTGTAAAGTACTGGAACAGCAATGGAGCTCTATGCCAAAGGAGAAGAATATATAGAAAGTTTTTAGCTACAGTAATACTTGTTAGTAGAATAATTGCTTATTTTTTTAATGTTATTTGTAGATAAAAACTAAACTATAGATCATCACCCCTGGTCTCATTTATAAATGGTTGCCAAAATATATACCATTTAAAAAAACACAAAAGCACTTTAC
The DNA here is from genome assembly GCA_015108175.1 of Pelvicachromis taeniatus. Classification (NCBI taxonomy): domain Eukaryota; kingdom Metazoa; phylum Chordata; class Actinopteri; order Cichliformes; family Cichlidae; genus Pelvicachromis; species Pelvicachromis taeniatus. Next base: position 209 of record VURO01035363.1, on the reverse strand, counting down.
ACAGTTTGTATTTTAATAAAAGTAATGACTGTGAAAACTCAACATTAGTGAAACTACAAGAGGGCATCCAACCACTGACAAGAATGTTGATTTCCAAAACAGAAAGGTTAACAAACCATATTTTCTTCAACAAAAAAAAATAAAAAAAAAAAACAAAAAGACGAAAAAAAAAAAACAAACAAAATAAATGAAAAAAAAAAAACAAAAAA
>VURO01035356.1:60294-74002 GCA_015108175.1 Pelvicachromis taeniatus | reverse complement strand
CACACACACACACACACACACACACACACACACACACACACACACACACACACACACACACACACACACACACACACACACACGTATATGTATGTGCTGTTTGGAGTGGTGGTCTCTATAGTTCAGTGTTGGTCTGTGTGCTGGTTTTTGAATAGGGCTCACAGGAGAGTCGGTGTCACACAGAATCAAAATGAGATGTTTGCTCACACTGAAAGCAGAGGCATGTTTGTGAAACCTTTTTAACCCCTATTATAAATTTATATAATATTATTAAACACAAAAATACATTTATTTATAGATGTTTCTTATTAAGTTGCTTAGAAAATCATTTTACTTATTTATTTATTTATTTTCTCTTGAAGCCTGCCAACGCAGCATATTATCTGTGATGAATGATGTTTTACTCTGGAAAATTTTTTTTACAAAGGAAAATTAGATAAATTGGATAATAAGATAAAACCAACATCCGAAGCTGCTTGGAGGCTTTCAATCTCAAATAAATCCAAAACCAGACTCAGTCTGTCTCCATGTTACAGCGCTCTGCTGCGTCTCTCTCTGTGTTCTTTTATTTACTAAGTCAAGGAATGATGGTTTTGCAGCCCACATACACTGGAACTTAGATATGTAGGAGAGCATAACTTTGCCATGTTATTTACCTTTGCATAACAAATAAATAAAGAGTTATATATTTTTCATTTATGAACTGAGAATTTTGTTCTTAGTCTAGATCATTTTGTACAGTCCACAGTCCAGGACATCTTCTAGTTGTGGTTCACTGGTCCAATCATCACAGACGTGCAGGTGAAATCACCCCTTCTGCAGTTTTAAACTAAATAAAATGGAGAATTTCTTCTTGTGTGATTTTATCAGTAGAAGTCCAGTGAAACATTTGGTTTGAATAATTTGTTTAGACTGACACAACGATGGTGTAAATAGCCATTCTGCTCATGCTAATATAATTCCTTTTAGCAGCTGGTCATTGTCTCTCATTCATTATGAAATGGGCTGGTAATGATGTGATAATGTAATGTATGTGACAGCTCTCCTCTCCTCTCCTCAGGAAACAAGATGACAAAATAACACTTTTACCCATCACTACTAAAGAGATATAAAAAAATAGATCCTATGAAAAGAGATTGGAAATTTCTTTCCTACTTTTTTTTTTTTATTCCCACTCTTGGAATGATAATATTTTCCACAACAAAAGCCAAATGATGCGCACAGAACCAACAGCTCCTGTGAACATTTAAATACAACCAGAATTTTCCTCTTGATAAAAGTTAAGGTCAAAAATCTATTTGTAATGTGGTCATTTGCACACTCAGACAGTAAAGGATATCTGGCAGCTGAATAATTCTCTTTCAGCATGGATCTATTTTTACTCTGCTATTACTTTTTAAAGACTTTTAATCATAAATATTGTATCGTCTTTGAATAATTCTGTTTGGCTCGTGTGTAAATATGATTTTCTTTCATTAAAAGCCGCCACTCACTTAAATAAACAGAAAAAAAAGATACACTGTGATAAACATTTCATTTGTGCTATAAAAAGGCAAAAGAAGAAAACAACATATAGATGAATAACTATCTATATAAATACTAGTCCAGTCTTTAGTTGTCCAGTCTTCTCATTTTCAGTCATATAAATAACTGAAAATAAGGCGAAAGGACAACTTCTCAAAGCGTTAGTGAGTGTGTGTAATCATCTCCCTGTCACAGGAAAACAGAAATAAAATGAAGTTTTAAAATGGAACAAATTGCAGAGCATATTTTAAACCTTACCTGCAGCTGTTGAAGTAAACCAGGAGAAGCTGATTTGAAGAGAGTGAGCTTTGCTCTACTGATGAGGCTGTGACTGAATATGAGAGTGAGAGGGAAGACCATACTTTATACTGAGAGGAAGGGAGGGGGAGGGATCTCGGCCTGTGGGAGGGGCCTGCTGCTGGCGCAGAAAGTGACAGCGCTGACGCCAGTGAAGACGCAAACATGCATGCAAACTTAGAAAGCATAATGAACACACACACAAACACTTCCACATGTACCCATACGAGAGAAAGGATTGGGACAAAGGTGGCATTCACCTGTGACTGAAAATGAGGTGTTGTGTTACTTTGAATCCAGTAAAGAGACACTTTGGGGATCTTTAACACGATGTACACTGCTTTGCTGTAGATGATAAGAAACTTGCAGTTCAGTGCCTCCACCAGCTGCAGCAGCTGGGGTGAAACGGCTTTAGCTGATCAAAAGCAGGGACACTGTTCATGTCTGACGGTCATGTCTGAGAAGAATGAAACTGTGAGACTTTTAATGAAGCCTTTGAGTGTCATGCAAATGGATCCACTGGAATCCCGTGGATTTGTCATGTAATCAAACAGTCGTGAGTGTTAAAAATCAGAAACATAAGATACTTGCTTATATTATCTCCTGTCTGAGTGTGTACCTTCATTGGCGACAAAAGCAGCTTTTCTTTAAACAGTGATGACATCCCCAGTGTCTTCTTGGTGTTCATTGCATCTTTAAATTGTTTAATTAACTAGAAGTGGGATCATTTTGTCAATCTATGAAGTATTTAATTTAAGAAAAAATCCTAATCACAGCTTTTGGGTACAAGACTTATATGTGAGAGAGTGATGCACTGACTGTTTATCGAACACATGTGGATTTGGTACTGAGGTTTAGGAAATGAGTCTGACGTCTGTTTGAGAACCCTGAACAGAAGCTGAGCGCACCACGAGAGAGAAGTTTTGAAATAAAATTCAGCTTTTAATGTTTTTTAATGTGTGATAAAAAAATAAAATAAAATAAAAATTCAGTGTCTCTGAAGGCCAGTATGAAAGTAACAGCATGAGTATCCCTTTCATTTATAGTTCACAGATTTGAACGCTGAAACACCCTGAAGTGCAAAACTTTTAAAAGTTCACTGATGATCTATTTTAGCTACCATCAAATGATTTTCAGCTTTGCTGTTTGCATGCTTATAGCGGTTTTATTGTAATACCGAGTCTTTGGATCTAGTTGAGTGACAATTGTAATATGCTGGAGCTGAAACATAGACTCCCCTCACTTGCCAGGACTCAGGCATACTTGGGTACATTACAACTGCTGGGTTCATATAAATGACCATTTTCTTGTGTGAATCATGTTAAATTCTTCACTAGTTCATGTACTGCTGAGTTCACAGGAAGGTATTAAAGTACTTTTGAAACATATTTTCACTCTCTGGCTCTTCCTTCACAGTCTAACTCCCCCTGGGGATATGTCTTGGACTTTAACCATATAAAGTTCTATATTGCAGCTCCATGAAATGTTGCTTATGTCAGTAAAGCCTGTGGACCTGCACTGTCCTAACTAATAAACCGATATTTTCACAATACACCAACCATTCAAATCACTTGCTTTATTTGCACAATGGATTTTAGGGTAATTCTCTGTTGCGCTGGTCTTCAATTCTCCTTTAGTAGCTGTGTCACTGTGCTTTTTCCATTTTCATTTCCTATTCAGACTTTCTCTTATATTTTATGTGAGCTGTGAGCTGGCACTGGGAGGATATTTAAATTACATGTATTTTTACCTGCAGCCTGGTTCCACCTCTGAAATGAGCAAAGTGTATCTTTTAATCCAAACATGAGAAAAATAATTAAAAGGTGTGTCAGAAAGTTGAGAGAGGATTGTCTGCTAGCTCCCCTTCAATCAAATTACCCTAAAATCCAACACTGTGATAGATGTGTGAGCCTGCCAGTGGACAGTCTGAGTCTGTCTCGGGTGTGATTTAGCTCTTCAGCACTATGTTAATGAGGCTGCCATTCGTCTCTCTCATAACACTGTCAAGAGCTTTTTAACTGTTGATCAGGCTCGTACCTGTAGGCTGACACTCCTGCCTCTCTCTGTCAAAGACTCACCATTTTCAAACTATCTGATTGGACATTGGGATGCACCAATGCATTTAACTGTGGTTACTTTCTTAACGTCAGTGCTGTGGATATTACATTTTACACTAAACACCTATTGTAACCTGTACTCTGTAAATCTACAGTCTTTGTGTTTTAAATAATAATACATAGAATCTGAGGTATCAAGCGGGCAGATGTGAACAGACAACTGGAACCTCACTAATCCACTGCTCTCTCACAGGATTTCATAACAAAAGTCAGGCTGTAAACCTCATCAGGCAGGTTCTCTCTGTTATTTGGGGAGAAAAAAAAAGTGAATTAAAAGACAGAAAAAGAAAGAAAGTTTTTATGACTTTTGTTCTCAAAATTAGGAAAAAAACAGGGAGTGTAAACTTTTAAGCTAACAACTGACTTTTCAGACCATGTCAACAATGAGCAGCCATGCAACTGCAAACTAGAATTGTCATGGTCCCGGGCCATTTTGACCCAATGTTTTGAGTTTTTGTGCATTTTTGATCATTCTGTATTGTTTTTGAGTTCACTTGTATTCTGTGGTTCCCAGGTTATTGTGTTCAGTATGGTTTATTAGATTTCCCTCATGTCTTTGCCCTCTGTCTCCCTGTGTATCTGTGTTCATTTAGTTTGTGAGTACTTGTGCCTTACTTGTGTTTTATTCCATCATGCCAGTCGTGTCTGTGCTCTCCCTCATGTTCCCTTGCTCCCTCTCATCTGCCTCTCCTCCACTCCTGTATCATGTTTCCTGCTTTATTGTGAAGATGCCGTGTTTCCATGTTCAGTCTAGCTTCCCTGTCTTGTTATGGTTTTTCGTGTCAGCTGTGATCCTCATGTGAAATGGTGAGGGTGACTCAGAGGTTAGGAAGGTCAGGAAAAACAATTCCCACCATAGAATTTCTCATTTGTTCTCAGGGATCTCCTCCATGCCTGCTTCATGTCCTGGGGGGCGGGCTATGGCTCCCCACGCCCACTATCAGATAGTTACATGGAAAAAACTTTTGAATACAAGCGCACTGACGTGTTGTTGTCTTTATGCTTGTTTTCATCTTTTTTTTCCAGCAGGTGATCTAGCAGATTTTGTGTCTTTTCTCTCTGTCCCTCTTCCCGTCAGGTTTTCTTTCTCTCTCCTTGGCTTAAACTTCTCTTGTCTACGTCTCTCCTTTTCCTATCCCCCAGTCATGTCTGTTCTGTTTGTAATAACTTAAAAGTTAGAATGAATGAATGAATGAATGAATGAATGAATGAATGAATGAATGAATGAATACATTTCACACATTTTTGACAATTATGGCAAAGCCATAATGATCCACTTGGAAAAGTGGCTTTTTTTTTGGCCCTCAGACAATAATTGTGATTGCTACAGTGCCGAACAGAGCAGGCAAAAAAAGGAAAAGAAAAAAAAATTCTCATTGGAAAGTTAATTGGGCAACTTAAAGTGCCCTACTTGACTGCAAAACATATTTTAGGACATCTGGACAGCCTTCTTGACAGCCACACTTCAGTCCATTTCTGACGAGGCTTCAGTAGATGGATCAACTGAATGGCCAGATGCATCTCTCAGGTCCTGTGTCCATATTTTTACTGCACATGCCAGAATAAAGGTTGTAGGCTGACAGCACATTGTGAATTACCTTGCTAGTGCAAAATGCTATTTTATTTATTTTTCTGCTATCTTTGGCATTTTTTTTGTAGATTCAGCTAAAGAAATAGGAAAAAATCAAATGTTTTTGTTTGAGGATGCAATTAACAAAGTATCTAAAGTTACAATAAAACAACAATGATATAATTAACTATGGTTCTTTGCTGAGCTGTCAGTTATGTGTGGACACAACACTGATTGATCCTCTTGAGTTAGTTGTTTCGTCATGCTTGAGTGATTCAGAGCTCAGCATCAAGTGGTTTAACAAGAACATTAAAAAGAAACTTTTAAAAATGTGAAAACTGTTTTCTCAAAACTTTAATGCTGCAGCCAACTTTAGACCAAAAACTGTGGGTTTGTGTAAGGTGTTGCTGGATGTATTTACAGGCTCACCTGTTGTGCGTCAGTCACACATGAAGTCAGGAGTCGAGTTGTTTTTCTTCCCATGCTGCAACACTAGGCCCAAAAGGACCGCTCCACCCCGGGACACTGAGGACGACGGCCGAATTGCTTCACCAACTTAAGCTTCCCTGTTGGTTTGATGTTTGAAGTCTTTCAGTAGCTTGCATGTTTGTGCTTGTGCTCTTCTAGGCGTGTGCGGCTGAGTGAAGGCATTTTCTCTCTGCTAACTAGCTGCTACTTTGTATCTGCCATCTGCCAAAGCTATGTGCAAAATTTCCATCTCTTCTGGTTCCCACTCTGCATGCTCATTATGGTGATTTATGCTGTGGTAAAATATAACCAGGCTGAAATGGACCCTAAAGTGTTCTTGCTTGCTTTGGTTAAATGGATGAGTGCAAACTTTGGTTAAGGGCTTATATTATGTGTTGGGCTTTAGTGATGTAAACATAACAGTAATTTTGCATCATTCTCATCATCATGTTTATGTATTTCTGGATTAGTCAAACATTTCGCATAGAAAATTCGACACAGGTTGATATATTATTCTTCATCTAATTTCCAACAAACATTTCAGCTCCGGTTATGTGGTTGATGCTGCTGTCACTCTCTCTGCCATTCTGAGCTTAAACACATGCATTTATGAGGCTCTATGAACCATTTGATAATAAGAGATTCTTTGCAGACTGTTTGAAATTCATACCTAGCATACCTGCTTCTGCATATTGGATGAGCTGTAATCTCATTGCACTAGACAGCATATTCTTCCCCATGGTGTTAAATTCACAGGAAGGGAATTGCTACATAATGTCGCCATGGTTTTGGATTCTGCTTTGGTTATGATTGTATTTTTGTGGATCTCTGATGCGGTAAACTTGAGTTGATCCGGGACTTTAAACGTCAGCTCTTTATGGCATAGTACATTTAGACCAGATCATTGTCACAATAGTTATCACAGGAAAAACAAGAAAAAGCGATTATAACAGCATAAATATTGCAAAAAGCAGCAATACCAATCCAATACCAGTTTTGGTACTGAACGCATATTTGTCCTGATGCCAAGTTTACTAAGAACCACTTTTGACATGTTCTGGCATCAAAGGAAACATACATGCACACAGATTTTTAAGGAATGTATTCATATTTATTCTCTCTGTCTCTCCTCCTGCCGGCAGGTACTTGATTTAATTGCACTCTTGTGGTGTATGGGTCTCAAACCTCTTCAGTAGATGGACCCTCCATTCTTTAATTCACTGGTGCGTTTTCTATTGTTGGACATAAAGGGAAGGCAATCAGAAGGTGCAGAGATGAGCACAGAGGTGGAGGCTAGGAGGGGGCAAAAATGATGACGATTATTAAGCATTAACTATATACTCTTGATAACATGCTGATTGATTTTGGAAACAGATGCTCTTTTTAGTCGTAAAATTTAAAGACAAAGGCAAAATGCTGAAATAAAAACATTGGGAGCTCCAGAAATGAGCAAAAATGTCTTGCTCAAAACTAGCACAATCACTCCAGCCACATGGCAATGCTCTTCTTCATCATTTGGATAGTTTCAGTGCCTCTAAAGTCTTCAGAGGTACAGAAGTTTCTCCTTTTCTTAGCTTTTAACCAACCATGAACCAGGGTGTCATGATGAATGATCTTTTATCTGGTGTTTAAACACATGTAATCCTGGAAATCACTGGTATTGCAGCTGGTGTAAGCTGGGACAACATGAGCAAAAGCTTCCAAGCAGGCCCAGCAAAATCGTTTTTCACAGAAAAAAACCGGAACAAACTTCAGACAACTTTGGGACCATCAGGTGGGGACAGTGTAGCACACAACTGGAGATCATTTGTCTGCTATTTTCTCACTACAGTAAACAATAAGTTTGATTTCAGTTGATAGAGCTGTCTGACTGGAGCATACAGGAGGTATAATTCAGGATACCGACTCGCTTGCTGTGGATTGTGGCACCAGAGCTATTCTCTCATTGGTACAATCAGACTGATGGGGGCCATTCAAGTTAAAGGCCATTAAATGTCCAACATGGAGCTGCAGACGTGCACCTGCATCTTAATCAGTTCTGACGAGGCTGAAAACGTATTTGGTCTGGATTTTTCTCAGCAGACATCCTTGAGGTTCTTCTACATGTACATGTTTTATGAGAACTTATTATTTCTTATTAATATAAAGAAAACATGCAGTTACACCTTTCTTACTGTAGGGTACTAAACACAGTCTTTTTCTTCTAATTCCTTTTTTTACTGTTGTCTTCTTTTAAAATCTTGTTTTTTTTGTTTGTTTGTTTTTTAAAACTTGTTTTATCATATTCATCTTCCATTATCTTTTATAATCTGCTTCTTCTTCTTTTGCCTTTTTTTCGTTGTCTCTTCTTCTTTTACAGAATTAACCCCCAGGAAGGAAAAAGACAGACATTTGCAGCTCTAAGATATGAGAAAGTGCATCCCTGCTCTTCAGGCATAGCCATAGTATTTTCCACCTACTGTAAGTTCTGTTCCCCAACACAAATGTTTTCTTTAATGAACAGTAGTTGAGTTATTGTGCGCCTGTGTTGCTGTGTGATGTTATTTGTTGAAGACTGCTTTCTCAGAGGAAATAATGTTACTGAACTTTGCTGTTCTCTCTGATTTTCCACGCGTGGCATCGAAGCTTTCTAACAAACCGTTAAATCATATTTGTCATTTGCAGGATTATCTTAATCTGGATAACATTTTGGAAAATGTGATTAAATTATTTTTCTGATTTAGGGAATTATATGAAAAGCTGCAAGCTACTTGAATTAAAATCAACAATTTGTGAGTTGGGGCCTGGTGTGCGGAACTGCGAGGTCTTATTGAAGCGTCTTAAAAATGAGTTTCTCAGGGGAAATAACGCGAGACTACATTCAGCTTTTTTTTTTTCCTAATAGGTCCTTTAATCAGTACTAATGCTCCTCCCTGGGCCATAAAAGTCAGTGTGTGAGTGTGTAAGAGTGTGCATGTGTACTATCCTGCAGTATCAGTTTCATGTGTCACTCTGTCGGTGCCACTGTGTGTGTAAAGCAGTAATGGTAGAAAGTTCCGCAGAAAGTTAAACAGGGGAAAACTGTACGCTGTTGATGGCAGAAATATTCATTCGGAAATGTTATTAGATTTTTGGGGGGATGTGGGAAATATCTTTAACAGTTTGAAATGACAGTATTAGCAGACAGGAAGTGCAAAATGCTGTCCCGGGGTGGACACGTTTTGTCTTACATAACCAGCAATAAAACATTTTTAAAAAGATGACATCACAATCAGGGATTTAAGGAGATATTTCAATCAAAGTCTTATCTTATTAAAAGAAAGTGTACATTACACATCACTGATATTAGATAGATTAAGCTTTTGTATGATGTGAGCAGAATGTGAGCAGAAGGCATGAAGCCATTATTTAGCCACCTGCTGTTTGTGTTGTTCTGTTTTGGGGTCCAGCCAAAACTGAGGTTTGTGATTTGCTTGTCCGGAGCTCAAACTGGTTCAAGTCAAGTTTGTTTTTCTCAATTTGCCTTTATGGTAAAAATAGGATGTCAGCCTCCTTATGATTAGGGAAAGTCAGTGATTGTCTGGTGATTGCATTCCATTTTGTTCTATTCAGGAACCAACTGGTCAACCAGAGGCTGAGCAGCATCCTCGGCCTCTGGACGAACACTTTGGTTCTCAAGGAGATTGCACAGATCATCTGGTGGGAGACATCCTGTCTCCAAACAACTGACTACAATCTCAGACAGTCTGCTGAAGGTTTTCAAAGAACTGCCTTCTGATTAATAAACAGACAGATTGACAACATGTTACAATCAGTCTGAGTCAGTCTTGTCTGTATTGCGTCTCCTTGCAATAGGAGCTCGACTCAACTGGTTGCCAACTTATTGTTTTCTGGTTGTATTGCTATATAAAATCAAGATTACTGCATATTTGTGTCATTTCGCTGTTAATTTGCCATCCTGCAGCAACTACGTCACTGTGGGTAGAATAATTTCTGACTTGCAGTTTAGTTTCTCGTTGTACACCAGTGTCACTGGGAATTTCTGTGTATGCAGACAGCCTCAGATTTGTGATTTTTAACAGTTTGTTACAGTTAATCCATATTATCACAAACAGATTTGATGTAACTGGCAGCTTGACCCCACCCAATTACAAACTGATGAACTGATTGCAAACTGATAGGAGAACAGCCTGACTTCCTATTGACATCTTATTGCCTTTATTGTGGTCGTAATGCACCAAAGTCTCACTGAATATGACATCTGACTGCGAGTGGTCGCAGACATGGTTCCTATCATCAAAACAACCATGTCAAAGACAAGCAGCTTGGAAATTCATTGCACATTTGATTAAATGCCATTGAATCACAGTCTGCAACCACTGTGACTGTTCTGGAGTGATTAAATACCTCCACGCTCCAAAGGACAGAAGAGGTGATAATGGTGCATTTAAACCAAGTGCAACCAGCACAGCCACCTTTTCAACCTTAGGAGGTTTACCACAAGCTGCTCTGCATGTAATAGCAGGCAACTGTGAGGGAGAATATGATGGTGGTGTTAGGTGCTGGGGTAGATTTTAAATCACTTAGAAGCCTCACTCTGTTTTGTTTATTCTGAACCAGCAAGGTAGAGAGAGATGATCTCACCCTCCTCATCGCGCCCTCTTCTATTTTAGACAATTATATTGCCAGCCTGAGGCTGTCTGTCACTGGCAGGAAATTGAAGAGTTTAGCTGGCTGAATGGAGAAAATGTGCCGAGAGCATTGTGACAATCTGCGCACACACAAACAGTTGCAAATACTGAGAGAAATGTGGCAATAACAAGACTGATACACTGCAGAATATGTCCACATTCACATTATGTGAGGCACAGATAAGCTGTAATGTGGAATTAATAATATTGTATGTGTGCTTGCATGCTAAACACGAGCTATGCTTAATGTGTCTGTGTGTGAGGGTGCGCTTGGGTGACGTCCCGTTTTGTCATCAGAGGGTGAACGCGAGGCTTTCCTGGTGACATCCGTGTTTCCCTTCAGATAACTGCGACAGCACACACCAATAAAAACATGACAGACAATTTAAGCAATGACTGAAACGAGGCATCACACCTGTAGACGCCAACCAGTCACGCTTCAGTCCCCCTCACTGTTGTCACATTAGCTACCAGATCACTAGATTTAGATTAAAATATAAATAAATCCACGACTCTAATGTTTCTCGCTGGGCAGACGCAGCTCTTGCTGTGAGTATGAGAGGAGCGGCTGTGCACCATGTGGGTGGATGGGGGTGAGGTGGAGTTAAAAAGCATTCTATTGCTTCTCTCTGAGTGATCCAGTGCTGTTAACTTTCTTACTTATGTGCATGTGTTGATTAATATCAGAGCCCTGGAGCTTCACCAGCAGCTTTAGTGAAATGTAAAAATAGCAACAGTTTATCAGCTATGAGTTATCTCTGATATATGAAAAGAAAAATACAGTGAATATGTAGCCGATGTTGGGCTGGTGGATTCCCACAGGCATATCTTCAAAACAGATGATGTTCACTGCCGTGGCTCGTGTTGTTAGTTGTGTCAGTTGTGTTGCATCAGTTTTGAGCTGGCTAAATTTTACCATTTTTTAACAATAAAAAATGATCCATGCTGACATCACCCTAAATAAATGTGTTTTCTTCCCCTTCATATCTTTTGCCTGGTTGTCCTCAGCCCACCTGCTGTGGCCCCGCGCCCCTGCCCCACAGTTAGAACCGCTGCTGTAAGGAAAACAAAACTCTTTTAATCTTTTTATTTTTTATCCTAATCTCGATGCTGTAATTCCCACAGAGGTTTCATTCCAAAGATACGTTCTCTTCAGTGCAGTTCATCCCAAACCTTGTTGAAATCTCTCTGCTGGTTTTTCATTTGAAGTCAGACTGTTATTTTCTTCTTTTTTCGATCATTAGCTTGTTGTAGGATGAACCCTCGACCAACCGAGCCATCTTGTCATATCACTTCTAATCTTTCTTGCAAAAAGAATAGGCCAGGCTTTTCATTGGGATCTCAGTGGCAAGTTGCATCTTTGCTTCATGTTTCTTTGTCATAGGCAAATGTTAATGGGACTCAAATTAAAAACATGTCATTCGTTGGCATTGTTAGAACACAGTACAAATGCTACTTGTTAAGATATACCTATTACTTCAGTAAGACTGTTAGTCACACTGCAGGACTGACTGATCTTTGCAGGCTGGCTCAGTAAGTGAGCCATCATCAGCTGGATAATGAAATAACAGCAAGGACACATCACTAACTCACACACACATACACACACTCTGTTGCTGCATTCTATCTGTTCTTACAGCTCACCATGTGTGTAAAATCAATATGAGTCCCCGCACCACCAAAAGGTTCAGGAGGGAGTGACTTTAGAAAGATCACACCATTCTGTGATTAACCTGCAGGGGTTGGCTATATTGTCCACTCCCACAGGGTGTGAGAGGCGCCACTGTGTGTGGGTGATTCTGTGTCTTTGTCTGGGTGTCCGTGTGGTCCTCCAGGCAGCACGGCACCAATAAAAAGGTGACAGAGACAGGCCGTTTAAAAGATGGATTGAAAAGGGGAAATGACAGCATCACACCTGTGTGCGCCTGCCGGGGGACGAAAGGGAACGACAGACATGTGATATTACAAAGTGCATGAAGAGAAGGGTATCACTGTTATTGCTGCACTTTCTTAGAAATTCAGGGTTATGCACTCTTTTGTTTCTTGTTTTCCAATAACTGTGGTGGGCTAGGGCAAATAGAGATGAAGCTGAAATCGCATCTCTCTTATAAGCCGGTGTAATTAAAGTTCATGGCTGATGGTTTGCCCCCCAGACTTCTTCCTCAGTGTGTAACACTTCTTAATGCACAGAAACTTTAAGGTGGGATTTGAAGCTCCAAACTTTGCTGATGGAGCCACAGACAATGATGGCAATGATGACATCCAGATGAAATCTGAAATTTCATCATTGTTTCAAACTGCCACATGCAATAACGTAAACAGTTGGTGCTTTTTTAAAAGATTTGCTCTTGCATTTTTAGATCGCACTGGAACACTCGAAGTTCAGTGTTCAACACATTTCAACACATCGATTATGTGCATTTGAGGTTTGCATGTTTGTGACTTTTCCTGTGATGCTTCAGAGGAAGTCAGAGGAAGTTTAACACAGATTGTGCTGTTTTTGTTGAGAGCCCTGAAACCCAACATGTCCTCCACCATCAGGAGCTGAACAACCAAAGTTGGCACAGCAGCCGATGAAGGTACCGTGATGTTAGCAGGCTGCCTTTCATTCACCCAGCAACACACTAAAATCACCCATTTGTAGCACTTATGGAGCTATAACATATTAGAAAAGCATTGTAACATTTTTATCTATTAATAATAACATCTCATTCTTATAAACAAAAACTGAATCATGCATGATATGTTATGAAACCATCTCCCATAGCAAACATCACCTGTTGTTTTTGTTTCTTGCATCTTTGGGGTTTATTGGACACAAACAGTAGAGAGTAGACAGGAAAGCAGGGAGAGCGTGAGGGAAACTGACGTGCAAGCAACGTCCTTTGGCACAATCAAGCCGAGGCTCCTGCAGTCTTTTGGCACATGGGTCTGCTGCTCAACCAAGTGGGCTATAGCTGCTAAAAAAAAAAAAAAAAAAAAAAACAATTTTTAAAAAAAAAATAAATAATTAAAAAAAAAAAAAAAAAAAAAAAAAATAATATTTTTTTTATTTTAAAAAA
>VURO01035356.1:47787-60274 GCA_015108175.1 Pelvicachromis taeniatus | reverse complement strand
GGTTATAGCTGCTAAAAAAAAAAAAAAAAAAAAGCACCTATTTTTAGTATAAATTATGCAGGTCTAGTAACCACCGAGCAATATGCTAAAATGACAATTTTAAGCATATAAACAACATCTACCATCTTTATTTAAGTTTATCAGTTTGCCAGCTGCACAAACAGGAAAAGCAATACAAAGAAAAATTTACAAGTTTCTAAAAAAAGGCATATCCAGTCAACATTTTGAAGATGTCAAACTTGCACTCTTATCAAACAGCAGCCAGTTGACAAGAATCGATATGCTTGATATGTAATAACAAAAGTGGAACATCTAAAATCAAATTTTTAGGGTCTGGGGAGATTCTGCAAAAATGATTAAAAGCATAACTTTTTTGCAGATGAAAGTTTCCTGTTAGCTGTTTTACAAACACATCTTTACAAACCTCTGGTTTGTGTTGATGTAATACTGTGAGCTACCACTAGGAAAAAATAGCAATTTGAGTGGCAACACTCTCTCCAGGTAAGATGTTGTAACACGTTGAACAACGACCCGTTCTCTTTGTTGGTTTCCTGTTCTGCATTATGAATTCTAATGTGAGCAAACATAGCAAATTAAACAATGTTAGTATATTCGGATAACAGCACATAGTGCTGTAGTTACTCTGCTCGTGTCAGTCTTATGTAACACTGTACACTGGTACAGTGTTGATGGAGAGTATTACTTGTTATTAAGTAGCTCTGCCTGTACTCTTAGTTCAGAGTACACAATCACCGTTTCCCCCTTTTGCTTAACCACAGGGGTGAGATATGTTTGTGAAAGTACTGCAGGCAGGAGGCACTTCATACACACACACAAAAGATCAAACAGTGCTGTCAACAGTATTGGTTTAGTGATCAGTCTTCATAATGCAGACGACCATTGCGTGTGAATCAGTGGCTCAACAGGCTATTGTTACTCTGGTCTCTATGTAATTTGATAGAGAGCAGCTGGATCGGCAGTGCAAATATTACTTAGTGATCTCGCTCTCTTATGATGTATTGGTTTTGTTAATAGGCTCAGTGATTTCTCATTTAACATTTAACCCCTATATTTTATCTCTGGGTATCCCTTCTTTATCATTTTATTTAGTCAACAGTTTAGAAAGTGGATTTAAAAAAAAAAATTTTAACAACTCTTGGTTATCAGCTTTAATAAAAGTAAATATGTATTTGGCATTTTTGCATTCTAACTAAGGGTTGGATAAAAATATGGATATCACACATGGCTGCATGCATAATATGAATATGAATAGGGTGGTTAGGTTAGCCAGTCCTCCAACTAAATGTTTGTATTGCATTTTTTTTCTACTGTCTGAAACGACTTGTGTTCCTTAAAATTCCAAGAAACATAAGTACAAAAGTTAAGATGCAAACTTAAAACAAAGTCCTGCACAGATGCTTTTAGAGAAGCCGAAAAAAAATAAATGCATGACGAAAACATGGCACCAAATTGCAACTGTAGAATGGGGAGTTTCCAAGTTTACCCCTCTTAGTCATACCTTAGCAACACTGTATGGCATGAGTTATTTCTTAAGTTGTAACCATTTAGAGTTGAAAAGTAAAAATGAATTAGTTTTATATACGTGTTGGCATTTCATTGAATCACTGGTATGTTTTTTTGATCAAACATCAAATAAAATCTTTTACATTTGACATAATATTTGTACATCCACTGACTTTTGCTACATGGATTATCCCACTTTTAACAAACCTGACTTAAATAAATAATCGACTCCTGATTTGTTGCATTATTTTCTTCTTCTGCAACTCTGATTACATCTGCTGAAGAAACTGACAAGTATTATTTCAGTTCAATTCCATTTTATTTATACAGCGTTAACTCACAACAAGGAAATGTTTGAAATTAAATGTTTCATAAACATTATTAAAATTGCTAAAGGAGTAAGCTAGCAGATGGCATGTGCAGTCTTTAAGTAAATGCACAGTAAAGATATATAAAGATAAAGTAATGTGGATGACTTTCTCCAACAAGATGCTACTATAAGTAACATACTGCATTACTTTAAAGCAAACTAAACAGTAATGTGTACATTATGTTTTTGTATAATGACCCCAACTCTGGTGTTTGGTGAATGTTTAAGTGCAGTGTGATTAACAACTAATTAAAGACTAGACTTTTTTTATTTATGCCCGACAGTTTTTAGAGAGAATCTAAATCAATCCAGCTGTCATATGAGACTAAAGACATCATATCTTTTATGTTTGGGACCCCAGGAATCAAAACCTTGATTCTGGCAATTCTGGAATTGGAATGACTGGCAATTATATGCCAGTCATTCCAAAGATGACTGGCATATAATTTAAATAAATAAGTAAAATTAAATGCTGTTTTTAAGTAGCAGATATTTCATATACCAAACAGTTGAAGTTGATCAAAATTAATAAGTTGAACTAACTCAAATGAAAGAAAATAGATGAACTCAAGATATTTAACTTATTGGGACTGTTTTAAAGAAAAGAAAATTTAGAATACTTAGTTTATTTAATTACTTGGGTTTACAGTGTATATGTTTCCTCTTATAAGTCCAGGCAGGCGGAGGTAACACAATCGTCGGTGGATCATTTGTCATCATGCAAACTGTTGTTTCAGATAGTTTTTATTAAGTGCCCTGATGTTGCAACTTGATATGCTGTATCTCATAAGTGATCCACACTCGGGAGTGAGCTGACTCCTCACCACAGCTTATATTAAGAAAACTTCAAAAAAAGTACAAATTAAAGAGACGAGACTTTGAATCTTGAACGCTCTGGGCTAAATTGACGGCATCTGGCTTTCTCTCGGATCAAAACAGATTTACATATTTGTGTCACGACTGGGAATGCTTAATCTCCAGACACGCATGGGCATCAGGTACTCAGCTGGTATGTGCCTCAAACTCTATATGCTGCTCATTCTCACGGTTAACCAAAGGCTAATCAAACCACTAATGCAGACTTTAATAAGCCAAAATACTCTATTTTTCCCACACATTTGTGAAAGAGGGTCAAAGAGGGATGATTGGAGTTAAAGCGAATGTCTGAGGTCGTGATTGGAGAGAAAATTGATTGGGGAAGGCTTGAAGAATAA
Source organism: Pelvicachromis taeniatus (assembly GCA_015108175.1). Lineage (NCBI taxonomy): Eukaryota > Metazoa > Chordata > Actinopteri > Cichliformes > Cichlidae > Pelvicachromis > Pelvicachromis taeniatus. The sequence continues at coordinate 57,166 of VURO01035356.1, read as the reverse complement.
AGGCACTGTTAGATGGCGAGAGGCTTAATTGGGTCTGAGTCACTCTGCAGAGTCATTTGTGTTTCACCGAGATCAAAGAAATGCTCATCTGACATACACACTGACAGTGATATGCATTTGAAAGACAAACACTCTCTGGTGTAATGGCTGTGCTGCCACATTCAGTTGTCGTGTTGTGTGCAGACTGTCTGTCTTCCAGTCTTACTAACAATCTCTGTGAATGTTTAAGCAGTTTGCAAGAGAATTACCCTTGAGCTACCGGAAGGGCTAAAAGTTGTCAGTTTTGGTCAGATTTTGTTTTCATTCAAATAATCCGTGACTGATGAGCTGACAACTGGTTCAGTGGATACAAACAGAGCAGCAGGAAGGGTGTGAGTAATGAGGTTGTGTCCAGAACACAACCTCATTACTCACACAACAGAGGTGACCAAAAATAATCAAAAAAAGTACAAAAGTACAACGGGATAATAGAAAAAAAAAACGTGTTCATCTTGAGGACAATCAAAATTTCGAGATTAAAATCAAATTTACTATTTTGAGAATAAAGTTGAAATGTGGAGATTATAGTTGTTGTTTCAAGTTACACAACCCCTACGTCGGCCGTACTCTCTACAAAACCCTTGTGTGGATGAGTTGGTGAAACAACCTGATTTATGTTGCATGAGGGTGTTACCATCAAAATCCTTACATTTGTGCACTGATAGCTATTTAATTTACACAAATCTTTTTACTTTGTGTGTTTTTCCTTCTGACCAAATGCATTTTTCTGCACCAGATAGTCAACATCCTTATACAAATCACCTGACTGTGTTTATGTGCTACTAAAACCGATTCTGAAGTATTATTTCTCAACTACACAATGCATTTTGTAGATTGTATAGCAGCCGTGGCAGATTTCGACTTTGTAGCATGCTACATCTCACTGGAAATAACTTGTACGTACAGTTTCAGTCTGGCTTCCATTTATTTCACAGTACAGAATCAGCTCTAGTAAAAATCACTGATGATCTTCTGCTTGCAGCTGACTCTGGACTCATCACCATCCTCCCTCTGCTTAACCTTACAGCAGCTGTTGATACTAACTCTCACCACATCCTTCTTTATAGATTAGCATCTATTGGCATCAATGGTACAGCACTCACCTGGTTTACCTTGTATCTCTTGTATTATCTATCTCCTATCCCAGGTAAAATTTTCAGGAAACATAACATCCAGTTTCACTGTTACGCAGATGACACCCAGCTCTATTTATCTTCCAAACCCACAGCTAGTTTCCCACCAACGTCCATTTCTGACTGTTTAAGTGAAATCAAGGTCTGGTTTACTCACAACTTTCTTAAACTTAATGGCAATAAAACAGAATTTATTTTAATAGGCACCAAATCAAAACTGACTAAAGTTCCCTTCAGAAGTCTTTCATTATCCGTTGATAACTCTGTTGTCACACCCTCCCCTCAGGTTAAGAGTCTTGGTGTCATCCTCGATAGCACTCTTTCCTTCACAGCACACATAAATAATATCACTCGTTCTTCATTTTGTCACATCTCGTTTAGATTACTGTAATTTTCTTCTTTATGAGACCATAAAGAAGAAAATCTTTCCATAAATTGCAGTTAGTTCAAAATACAGCTGCTCGTATTGTATCCAGAATTAAATCCACTGAACATATAACACCTGTTCTTAAACAGCTTTGTTGGCTTCCAGTTCACCTCTGTGTCAATTTCAAGAACCTTTCAAAGCGCTTCATAACCTCGCTCCTTCATATTTATCTGATCTTCTCCATACGTACTCACAGCCTCGTACACTCCGCTCTTCTTCTGCTTCCCTTGTGTCTGCTCGACCTGCTCACCTGACTTCCAAGGGACTCAGAGCCTTTAGTTGTTCTGCTCCGAAACTTTGGATGTACTTCCACCAGATCTCCAGGCTACAAACTCTCTCACCACTGTTAAATCGCGTCTTAAAACCCATCTATTCAAAATTGTATACCCTCGATTCCGTCTTAGTTTATTGTTACCTTGCTTAGCTTTTATACTTGTTTTTATACTTTCATGCTTGTTTATTTCTCATTTACCTTATGTTTAAATTTTATTTTGATATATCTTATTATATTGTATTGTTGCTACTGTTTTGTACTATTGTAAGGTGACCTTGACGGTCTTAACTGCGCCTATAAATAAAATGTATTATTATTATTATTACATGTTAAGCAATACATCATTGAGGCTAGCACGGTGACAGATTATCATCATTGTATTTGATACAAAATAATTGTATTTATTGTAAGAGTTCAGAGTCATAGCAAAAATTATCTGGGAGGCATGAATGAATATTTCCACACATCCTATAGAGGTTTAGATATTTAAAAAAAAAAATGTAAATATTTTGATCTGATGGTGTCAGCCATCAAACTTTTTGCATATTTCATTGTGCACCAAAGCAGTGGACTGATGGCTCTAGCAGAGTAAATCTACTGGCATGACTCACAAAGTAAAAGGATGTGTCAGTATCATAGCAACTTAAATGCACCACAGGAGTTTTAACAAAGTTAATGTTAGGGCTAACAAATGGAGACTGTTAGGGATTTTTTTTCTCATCAGTACAGTAAGATTACAAAAAGAATATTTGGACATGGCTGTCACTGATGAATTTGTGTGCGGTCCACAATTCAACCATCATTTTAAAGAACAGAGTGTGACAAAGTGTTTACAAAGATTGTGGCTCCCAGGATCTGAAATACATTTCAGCTGCTATTCAGGGAAGTATGCATGCACCAGTATCATGCTCCTGAAGAGGACCTGGAGGGAAATGAGATGTGTTTGATTCCCCAGAGAAAATCTGAGGAAACAGTGTTTTAGTGGAACCCACTGTTACAATACTAAAATTCAAAACTCAAAAATCTGTGTATGTATATATATATATATAATTTTATTCTACTCAGCTGCTATAAATCTGAAGCTGAAGACTCATTACCCGTGAGTAAAGAGTCCTGCCAGTGTTTCTTTAAATAGATTTACTCTATTAATCCATCTGTGTGGAACTAATCTTTGGGGCAGTCGTCATCATCATCTGTATACCCATTTGTGCATGTTTTTACTATATTAATCATCTGTGCATCCATTTATAGCTTCCGTCTTAACAAAGCCCCATAAGCACATCCAAAACTCAAACACGGAAGTACATAGACTGAAATGATGCCGGTTAAAGCAGCCAAAAAGTGGTGTTCACTCCCCTCAGTGGACATGTCTAATGAAATCATCTTTCTTATTTAAGCCAAGAGCAGACAAACACTGATCCTTAAATTCTGCTGCATTATACCAATGTTTACCCAAAACTCTTTGAGTAAACTCATTGGCAGAAGAAATAATGAATTGAAAAAAACTTTTGTTTAACACAGATAAGTTGAAAAGTTTCTAAAATGTGACAGGGGAAAAAGAAGGTCTGAGGTGAAAAGATAAATTGTTAGTCTCTGTCTTTCTACAGGCTGCTGTCAGCTCAGACTTCAATTTCAGCCCAACATAAAAGAACTTGTTTCACTTACATCTTTGACCTGAGAGTGGAGCCACTGCTTATCTCCATTCAGATGCCTCTACCTCTGCAAGCAGCTTCGGACACATTTAGACACCATGATTGCCAGTATAGGTTTTCTCTGCATCTTCAACCGCGTCTGTGACCGTGTGGCCTTAAGTGTTCTTTTTATAATGAGAGGGAAATTAAAAAATTGTCTATTGGGAAAAAAATGCAAGATTTTTTTCAAAAATGGAACTATACTGTGTGGGGATGGAGAGAAAGTAAAATTAAAAGATAAAACACAAACTCCAGAAACATCATGATTTTGTATAACTTGTATGAAATCTAACCTTCAGGAAGACAAGGTGATGTCACTTTATAGAGCAAACACTGAGTGGTATCTGTTATCTGTAAGTTATGAGATAAGATGCATCAGGATCTGTGCAGCATAAAACCTCTGCCTAGAAGTCCTTTAAGTTCAAGTTCAAAGTTCTTATTGTTATATGTACAGAAGAAATAACATTTCTCTGTGAAAGGAAATTCTTCCTTTGCTGTCGATACACAAATGCTAAGTTAGATAAAGGTTAAAGAACAAGATAAAATAAAAGATAAATAAGGAGATAAATAATGAAAGATAAATAAATAAGTAAATGAAGACAAGGGTGGTATGCAGATGTTGATGATGTGTATATACAAGGAGCTTAATGTGCAAAATGAACTTAATGTGCAAATGTGACCTAATGTGCAAAATTGCAGTTGTGGTAGGTGAGCTGTTCAGGAGTCTGATAGCAGTGGGGAAGAAGTTGTTGAGTCGGCATTTCTAGATTTCACACTTCTGCGCCTTCGTCTTGAGGGCAGAGGAGTGAACAGTCTATGTTGGGGGTGTGTGGAGTCTTTGAGGATGGAGGCAGATCTCCTTTGGACTCTGCGATGGTAGATGCTCTGCATAGAGGGCAGCGGAGTCCTGATGATCGTCTCTGCAGTTGTTATCACTCTATGCAGGTGTTTGTGGTCTATAGCAGCAGTGCTGCCGTACCATGCAGTGATGCAGCTGGTCAATGTGCTCTCCACAGTGCAGCTGTAGAAGCTGCTGAGGATCTTGGCCGACATACCAAATTTCCTCAACCTCCTCAGGAAGTACAGCCGCTGTTGAGCTTTATTGACCAGCTGTGTAGTGTTCAGTGTCCAGGTGAGGTCCTCACTGATGTGGACGCCCAGGAACCTAAAGCTGGTCACCCTCTCCACTTCAAGCTCCTGGATAAATAGCGGCTGGTGAGGTCTCTTCTCAGTCTCAGAAAAGTTAAAAGTCTGTCAGCCTCAGTCTTTCTCAGTGTCCCACACTGAGAAACGTTTCAGGATGTTGAATCAATATGCTGTTTTTAGTTTTCTCTAAATAACCCAGCTTTTAAAGTAACAATTGGTCAAAGCAGCCAAAGTACATTAATTTGACATCATCTGAAGATGTGGGTAACACTGAAATCTAAATGTTAAAGCATTATTTACTCAAGATCCTCAGCCAGGAGTTAAACTAGCATAAACAATATGTTTTCTATGATTTAAAAACTTCTGTACTGAACAGAAATTACTTCAGAGTACTTTAGGAAGCAGAGCCAGGTGGAGCTATTGGCACATCTGCTGTGAGTTTTCTAATCAACCTCATCCTCCACCAGACAAACTAAAACTCACAGCTGACAGGCTATGCAGAAAATTAGGAACACAATCTTCCCCGAGTTGCTGTGGCGCACACGTGCTTTCAGGGGTTATCAGTGTGTATAAATTGTAATGTTACTATGCTTGTGAGGACCAACAGCCCATACGGGGACAAAATTCCCATTCCCACGAGTTTGAAGGCATTTTTGAGACTCAAATTGTGGTTTTAGTGTCAGGGTTACAATTAGGTTATGGTTAGGTTTAGCCTAAGGGTCAGGGTTAGTGTTAGGCATCCATTTTTGATAGTTAGGGCAAAGCAATATGTCAATTAGATGTCCCCACAAAGATATGAAAACACATCTCCGTGTGTGCGTGCGCTGCTCAGCCTGGTTTCTGTCTGGCCTGAGGACGACTCTCAGGTTTAAGAGGTCTCTGCTGCAGGTACCATTGAAACTGCTAGCAAACTGTTGCAGCCATTGCATTTATAAAAAACCCACTTCTCAAGCGCAGTAGGGGTTCAACTTAGGTGAAATTTGTCTCATCATGAACAACTGGTTGCAGCAGATGACCGCCCCGACCTGAGCCTGGTCCTGCTGGAGATTTCTTCCTGTTAAAAGGGAGGTTTTCCTTCCCATTGTCACCAAGTGCTTGCTCATATAAGGGATCATGTGACTTTTTTTTTTCCTCTTCTTTTTTTGTAGGATCTTTACCTACAATATAAAGAATCTTATTGCAATTGGTGCTATATAAATAAAATTGAATTGAATCGCAACACTGGCAGAAATGCTGGGTTTGCATATCTCAAGAATATAAGTTAAATTAAGAAAGGTTCATCAGTCTTGCAGTAGTAGCTTCAGTACAGGTTGGGCTCTAATGATTGATATCATTTCTGCTGCTAAGCAAATATAGCTGAGAGCCTGCAGCAGAGAACACGCTATCATTCACTAAACAGATTTTTTAAAATCTTTGATCCTTTTGATATGTATGGTTATGAGCTCCCATTAATAATCACAAGTACTGCCCTGTTGACAAGAACAAACCCACTGATCGATCGAGGAGCTGCATGATGGGGTTAGGGTTATTAGTAGCACAGGTGAGTCGTAGATCAGATTATTGATGTTGAAGGTTAATGATAATCGTGCAGAAAAAAAACAAGTGTATAGTTGTACAGCTGTATATCTGACAAAGGTGTCCACTTTGTTTAGACTAAATGAGGCGTCTTAATTTCAAAAAAAGGCTGTTGCACGCACATCATGTTGACTGTTGTGTCTATTATAGGGTGTTTTTTGTCTGAATGTTATGTGCAAAGAGTAAAAAATATATATCCACTTGCTACCAAAAAAATCACTAAACAGCTCTCTCTGTCATGTGTCGCATAGAGATGTATATGCTTCTCTCCATTTTCTACCACTGCATGCACTTAGTGAGTAATCATGCTTGTAATTTATATAATATAGTGAGTTTTGACTCTGGAGTCTGGTGCTTCAGTGGTGTGTCTTTTAAAAATTTCTGAATGATATTAAAATTCAAACACTCTTCACTGATCTGAAGTATTTGGACACTTCTGATTTAAGGGAAGCTCCCCCAAGAATAACACTAATGATCATGTTTGATTCAACCATGAGTGAAAACTATGCAGCTTCATAATTTGCAGAAGTATAAGAAATTCTGCTGACCAGTGCACAGAAAGAAACAATGACACACTCCGGGACATGCAAAGTGAAGCCGTGCAGTGTAGCAGAGACATAATGGGAGAGCCTCATGCAGGCTGTGGTTTTTGACCCACCCTGTTTTATAGTGACAGATGGAGATGAAGAGTCCACTCATGATCTGAGCAGTCCTGATTAGCAAAACGGCGTGCCTGTGCATACCAACCACTGTCATGAACTCAAAGTCAAGTGGCTGTACTGAAAAGTGAAAGCAGCACCGGCACACAGAAGTTTGTATTCGTCGTGACTCACTTTCTTTTCCGTTAGTTTATTATTTTACAAATGTATGAAAATCCATATCTGGGTATATATGAAAGTATCTTTTTAAGATGCCTGCGCGAGTGTGCTGATGTCTGGTCCTTGTGGATTTGCAAAGCAGGTGATGTCATATGGGCTGTGATCAGGACACATATTTAAATAAGGGCCTGAGTTTTTTCTTCATTCTTGTAGTTTTGAGGTTTTCTGACTAAATGGAAGAGTTTTTTAATGGTCAGATACACACATATTATTTGCATCCTCTTTAAAAGAGGATGAGGTATTTCTCTCAGTGGGAGGCCTTAAATTGATTAGGCCTCCTGCTGCTCAGTAGATACACTTTGGATGTTTTTTATTTGATATGTCACTTTAAATGAGATTCCAGTGTCCTGAAAATGAAAATCACAATGCATCAGGCAAATACTGCAACAAGGGCTGCAGAGCCCAAGAATTAATATAGATGTATAGGTCTTAGAGCTATTGTCTTATTTAAAGAAAAAAGATTAAGCCTGGTATCACAAAATGCAGAATAATGTGTGTCTCTTCTGTAACAATATAAAAGATGTCAACTGATTTTTATTGAAATGAATAGAAAGGTTGCATTTGGCTTACACAGAATTTTTTGTGTTGTTTTTCCTCTTGAAATTGCTATTAGCTCATTAAAAGCAGTGCAATGTTAAAAGCAGCATTGTTCAGTATTTGTAAGATTAAAAAGTAGCACTCTATAGAAAATAGATTAGCGGTGTGTGTGTGTGTGTTTTAGGCACACAATCTCATTTTCCTTCCATCGGGCTTTCCTTCTGCTTTTTGTGTGTTGGCTATTGAAAGCGGCCATAAAGACATTAGTCAGTAACTGCAGGAGGTGGGAATCATAAAACGTCAGTTCAAATGAGTGAGATGTGGCCCCAGTGTGTGTAAAGTACACAAATCAGCCGGGCCCTTTTGATATCCAGCTGGCCATAAAGGTGAACAGATAAGAAAGCCAACAAGCTTCATTCATAAATGTGACATACAAATGGTTGATATTATAATCTGTGTGAGTCTGTAGACTAATAAAACTATCACTTTGCCATTGTTGATTTGTTCTATTAGGCACTATTCTGGCCTCGCTGCGAAGTAAAAGGAAAGCTCATGTAGTAGTGTGGTAATACATTTTCAAGAGTAATACAAGAGTAATTTCTGATAAATCATAATAAATATGCACTGCCAGTCAAAAGTTTGGACACACCATCTCATTTTTTTTGCCATGTTTTCTCACATTTTTTTTTTTTTTTTTTACCACTTTCTACATTGTAGATACACACTGAAGACATCAAATATATCAAGCAAGATATATGGAGAAAAATAACTTGTCTTATAAAATAAGATATGAAAATATGTCTTATAATTTAGATTCCTGAACATAGCTGCCCTTTGCTTTGTTGACAATGCTACCCTTGGCCTTCTTACAATGAGCTTCATGATGTAATCACCTGAAATGGTTTTCACTTCACAGGTGTGCCTTGTGAGGGTTCATTTGTGGAATTTCTTGCCATCCTAATGGGGTTGATACCATCAGTTGTGTTGTGCAGAAGGTTGGTTCACAGCTGACAGCCCTTTTTGACAGCTGTTAGAATTCATATTATGGCAAGAACCAATCAGCTAAGTAAAGACAAACAACAGTTCATCATTACTTTAAGAACTGAAGGTCAGTCAGTTCGGAAAATTGCTAAAACTCTGAATGTGTCCTCAAGTGCAGTCGCAAGAACCATAAAGCACTACTGTGAAAATGGCTCACATGAGGACCGCCCCAGGAAAGGTAGGCCAAGAGTCACCTGTGCTGCTGAGGATAAATTCATTCATTCATTTTAGTAGCAGACACATTTCTACCTCAACTGTTCAGAGGAGACTACGTGAATCAGGCCTTTATGGTCAAATAGCTGCTAAGAAACCACCACTGAGGAAAAGCAACAAGCAGAATGGAACCAGCTTCCAGTCTGGACTCGGGAGACAGACACTATCTCTACTTTTAAGATTAGGCTTAAAATTGTACTTTTTGCTAAAGCGTATAGTTAGGGCTGGATCAGGTGCCCCTCCCTGAGCCTGGAACTGCCGGAAGTTTTTTCCTGTTAAAAGGGAGTTTAGTTATGCTGCAATAGGTTCAGACTGCTGGGGGACCCCCTTGATGCATTGAGTTTTTCCTTTTCAGTCACCTTTCTCATTCACCATGTGTTAATAGATCTCCCTGCATTCAACCATATTATTGTTATTATTGGCTC